>QUTJ01031527.1:0-12481 GCA_003573635.1 Goniomonas avonlea | reverse complement strand
GCTCGAAACGGCGTTTTCGCAGCTAGCGCGTTAGCTGACCCGCTAACTCACCTCACATCCAACTAGACAAGCCGTTGGATGCTCGAGAGGGTCGGTCACGGAGCAGCAGGGCTCGTTCACGCAAGCGGTCGTTGGGTTTGAATGGGTGGGGGTAGGGTCCTCGTCAGGGTTGACGGGGGATGCAACGGGTGTGCTGTTAACTTTTATTGATCTGACGTTTGCCCCACGCGGCATGTTTGCTGCAGCTACTCTTCTGCGCAGCTCATGGCTGTGGTTCTCGCGAGCATGCAACGGGTCTAGTTGGATGTGAGGTGATTAGCGTGAAGTTAATGCGAGCTCTAGCTGCGACAGCGTCGTTATTTAGAGTAGCGTCACTGTGATGGGTGTGACGCGTCGGGTGCCCGTTGTCCCTGACTGCTACAGTGAGCGAGGCCACAATCTGGCTGCACGGAGGTCGGTGACTGGTTCCTGTGTACCAGCGCGAAGCTGCAGGTCCCGTGTGATTGGGATCGGTTGTACCTTTTTCGATGGATAGGATTTTCCCGCGGAGGTCAGTGGGTGACTGGAGGGTGTGTTTGCTTGTTTTTGGATGCAAGTCGAAGTACTCCGTGTTGTTGTTCATTCAATAAATTCTATTCATCCCAAAAGTTGTGGTCAATGCAAAGCCCTCTGGTAGTACTGCGCGCTTTGCGCCGACGACACAGGGATTTATTGCAGACAAACAACAAATCAACAGTAGTTTGCGTAGCTAGTGCAGTGCTCGCACGTAGATTACTCTTGGTGAGACAATGTTGGGTTTTCTGAGTGGGCTGTCTGCAGAACTAACCTAAATGAGAATTAATTTATTCCTTCAGTTTTCTCTCGCTCTCGATTTTTTGCCTCGACCCTTTCATCCATTACACACACAGAATAACACACAGAATAACTTGGGTACAATACGCATTGTTGGTGAATACTATCCAACTCTGCGGGATTTACACCTTTCTTCTTTTTTAATATTCATCATGTCACACTATTGTGACTTGTTACCATGGCCTTGTCACCGAGCCGGGCATGAGACAAATATTGCAACAGGGCTGAAACTACTCACAAAGGACTTGTCACAATTGCAAGAGCATAGTGGCGGTACAAAAGTTTTGGTACGAGGCGGTGAGGTCTAACCGTCAGTCAGAGTTCAAGTTGGCTTCGACGTTGGGACCGACATAGCATCCCCACCACGCTGTTGTAGAGTGTGCCCTCTCACTTCTATCCAGTTGGCTCGCCGACCTCTCTGGCAGTGCGCTTCACAGGCACTCAGTGCCACTGTCATTGCCACTAGCTTGAACCGCGACTCTGTGATGAGCCAAGTGCCAATAGGGCGTTAAGACCGGTACTGGTGGGTCATCGGTTTGATTGGGTTGCTATGGTCCTTGAGCATGCGGGTGAAGTGCGACTCAGGGTAGTTGGACACAGTGCGCACGGTAGGAGCCTTGGGTGAGGCTGAGGTATACAAGGGGTCTCCTCCTGAGGCGGGGTCCATGCCGAGCGCGCACACGCCCTGTAGGGTGCAGTGTCGGTGTCTGAGGGCTGGACTCAAGATGCTGGTGCGGTGAAAGAACCAGCCACAGACAGCCAGCAATATGTGGAGCAAAGAAAAAATGATTAGGGATTGGGGGAATAGAGTATGATACGAAGCCCCAAATCATGGCAATCAACCATGTTGCTCACCTCCACAGGCTGAAAGCGGGAGCCTTCACTGACAACTCGAACCACACCCTGGTGCAGCATCTGTCGCTGCCCTTGCTCTCGGTTGAAAGGGTCAGACCTGCTGCGTCCGAGACCTGTTCGAATCTCTGGTCATTCCTACGTCTTGTGTCGTCTATTGCAAGCACAGTGGCTGGTGTTCATCGTCAGCAGGGACATGGCAAGCATCAAGGAGGACAGGGGAGGCCAGGCGATGACAGCACACCGTAGGGAGGAGGGTGCTCAGGTTGTCTTGGCTGCTTGTCCATGGCGACAGCCCTCCAACCCAAGCCGCGCGCGGACGACTGCGCCTGAAAATGACAAGAATAAGGCGAAGCCATCCCAGGAGCATGCTCCTCTCCCAGGTTGTAGGCGATCATCACTGATACATACATGTTGCTGACTGACACCACACACCGACTATCGCGTGGTTAGCAGGACATCAACGACTTCTCTTCGATCCCCGCGCAGCCCGGCACGTGCGCTTCTCGCACGACCGCATCAGAGGGACGCGTTGAGGGCGTGCATAGAGTCAACGATATCAAGCCAAGGGAGAAAGACTGAACGATGTCAGGACAAGGTAGAGTGGACAAGGTACAAAGAGTGAACAATATCAGGACAAGGTAGAGTCAGCAATATCAGGAAGGCAGCGTGAGTCAACAATATCAGGACACGGGAGAGTCACAATATCAGAGCAGGCCATAGCGTCATGACAAGGAAGCGTCGACATTGGGCAAGAGAAGGCAGAGAATAGATTGGAGACTCACAGAGGTTTGATCCGAGACGGTACGAACAAGGGACACCGGGAGCGCGTTAGTGGCGACAGGTGTGGCGGTGACAACTCGGGTGCCGTAAGGCCCAGAGAGTACCCGTGTTGGCTGCGCCCTCGCCTCCTGCACCTCCCTGACGTTGCCTGAGGCAGTGCGTCCAAAGGAGTTGCCTGGAGGGTTTGCAGCTCTGGCAGCGTCGGCAGAGTTGTCGGTTGGGACCGACGCAGCTCGGGCTGCGAGGAAAGGAGTTGGACGAGTTGGCGCCAGGTACGTGGGATGGTCAGACAAGCGGCTGCCGTCTCGGTGTGGACTCACAGCCCTGGATCTCATACACACGCACCAATCACAGCATTTGCCGCAGCGTAGGTTGTCTGCAAGTTGCGGCCTTCGGGCGGCCGGGGCCCCTCACCACTTGGTGCATCCGCAAAATCGACGCTGGAGTTGAATATAGTTGCTGCGACATCTGCCTGCGGAGGACTGTGAGTGTGTAAGGCCAGGTGCAGTGTCAGGGTGGAGTGTATGGGTGCAGAGCGCGCGTGTATTGTGCCAGTGGCTGGCATGTTCACGTGGGACAAACAGGGAATGTACCGGCTGGGAGAGCTGATGCTGCATGTCGGTGTAGGTGGCAAACACGTCAGCAGCGGCCGCGCGGTGCATGGCCTCGTCCTTGGTGAAGGTCGCCACGGTGGTCCGGTCACCGCCGAGCACTCCCCAATGCGTGTTGCGCTGGTTTCTTTCCTCCCTCTGCTCCTGCCGCAGACGCTGCTGCTGCAGAAAGCGCTCCTGCGCACACTCATTCAGACAGAACCAACACTGCGACGCAACACCAGAAACCGCTCCTACCGCAGACTACTGCAGAGATAGAAACAGAGTGAGGCGACACCACGGCCACAGAGCTACCCTTCCGCTGTGCACACGGCGTCATCTTTGAACAGCCGACTTAGTGAATAACAACTGGGCGTTGCATGTGTCCCTAAGAAACCACTCTTATAAAAAAATCGGGATGCCAGCGGCACACCAACTTCAAGGTCATTGGACGCACCTGTGACTGCTGTGCCAGGGCTGCTTTGCGCTCTTGCGCTTCCCTCAGGCGCTGCTGTGCCTGGTCCAGCCGCTGCACACACAGCTCAGATAGCTTCGCAAAAAAGCCCATTCAAGCGCGTCCAATATATTCACTCCGGCCTCCAAATCGTGGTGCGTGCTCGCGCCAACACCAAATCACATCACCCACCTCCCATCCCGCACATAGCATGAATTGTGACGGAGCAAAAAAAACTCAGCACGAACATATATTTGAGAAAAATAAGAAGAAGATTTGCGTCATCCACGAAAAAGATTTACGTAATCAGGGTGTAAAAAAAGCGTGGAAGTGGTGCGACCAGCAGGGCGTAAAAAGAGTGTGGAAGTGGGCTAGTGTGGGCAAGGGTGCGAGGGTGGAGGTATGACCTGTTGCTGACGGTGATGGTTGAGAATGGAAGCCGACACTGTCGTTTTCGCGATGGAGGAGCGAGAGGCGGTCATGCCTCCGAGGGTTGACATCGGGGAGCCCAGGGACTTGGAGACGGTGTGGAAGGAGGTCCCCCACTCCGCGCCGTTGTGCGAGTTGCTGTCATCGACCACATTGCCCCAGTGCTTGCTGGAAGGTATTTCCAAGTTCGACTTGGCCATTGGGTTGACTCTTGGGGTCAACACTGACGACGAAATGTTGGCGATTCTGTTTGAGTTGAGGGTTGCGGCGGTCGTGGCCCGGCCGGAGCCGCGGTCAGGAGAGAAGACGCCGCTGGAGCCAACAGCCTGCCCCCTCGCATTACCTGCGCCAAGACTGTGTCAAGTGCTGAGACAAGAGTGCTGCGACACACAAGACGTTGACAAGTGCTGAGTCTAGAGGGCCGAGACAAGACTGGGAGTCCGTTGCTGCGCTTGCACCAACACATCTCCAAATATCGATCCGAGGACACTATTGGGCAAACAGAGCCCAACGCAGCACTTCACACCATCTCGCACAAGCAGTCGAAAATTGTTACCTTGAGGAATGGATATTGTTGAGGCTTGGGGTGGCCGCGCACTGGAGCTGTATCCCGTGGAATCGTTGGGCAGCGATGGCACATCAGACACGCGACCATGGGTGGAATGTTTAGAGGCCAGGGCGGGGGAGGCACTGCGTTGTGGAGGAGGAACCTGCGGAAGCTGCGGTGTGGGCACTCACACAGAGATGCATCAGTGAAGAACATCTGAAAATATTGAAAGCCCGGACAAGAGCCGCACAAGTTGACTGTGTTGACTCTCTCTCTTTGAAAACCATAGCAACACTTCACGGTCTCTGGTTGCTTATTCCTTCTGCAAACAAAGAGAAGAATTTCCGAGACGTGGAGCCATAACTCACGGGACTTCCAGCTTTGTGGCCGGCCACGTCGGTGATGGAGGGGGAATTGGAGAGCGGAGTGAGTTTGCTTCTGCTCCCTGGCCGCCTGTCGCGTCTGAGAGGCATGCCAACAAAAGACAGCGGGGCAGCAAAGAGGTTGCCTGGGCCGACGAACATCGTGTGACTTTGCACCACGCGGACATCACATGACATCGTGCCACAACAATGGACCCAAGATCCGAAGGAGTTGAGTTTTCAAAAGTGTACCTGGGACCGGCGTATCCTGGCCCAGGAGGAGGGCTGGCAACTATCTGGTGCTCGCTGCTGTTGCTGTTGCTCAAGCGAGTCAACGGCGTGGCCTTGTTGAAGTCTTGGTCTCGCGCGTGGGTGGGGGAGCAGACATTACACTCTGGTTGCTGGCCGGGCACTAGCAGGCCGTGAGAGCGCAGGTGCTGCACAAGCGCTAGGCGAGAGTTACTCCATGTGAGGGGCGAGACGAAGACAAATTGTCAGACAGCGAGAGAAAAAAAGCGAGAGAAAGGCGGACGAAGGAGGGAGGAAGAGGCGAGTCAAGCTCAAGAACAGTCAGAAGTGCAAGGTGAACCCAATGGCAAGACATGGACGCACCAGTCATCGAACCTTGAACAGAATCGTATCCCTGCCTCGCCCTGTTGAGACTCGCAGCATACACGGGGTGTGGGTTGTTGCACAGCACAGCTTCCCTAAATCGTGCCTCCCGCGCTGACTGCACAAGCGTCTCAGTTGTTTCCGAAACTCAGTTGCAGAGAACAAGCTCCCCCATTGCCGCGCGCACGGACATCAACGGGAAAAGCGAAAGGAATAGCCAGGACCTTGTGTGTATGTGTGTACGTGTGTGTGTGTGGGTCGAACTCCATTCGGTGCACCTTGTAGCCGGGTGCGTGAGTGTAGAACTCCATGCAGGGCACCTTGCATAGTGCGTCGAGAGTGCGCGTGTGCGTGTCTAGGTGCAGTGCATCTTGCGTAATGCGTCGAGGGTGGGTGTCGAGCTCCGCTCTGCACCTTGTCTCAGGTACAGGACCGCCGATCGATCAAACTCTTTTTGCACGATCGACGTGGGACTGGAGAGACATACCTGAGACTGCAGGTAGAGAAGAGCCAAGAGGTCGCACACCCCCTCTTGCACTAGCGCAGGCATTCCAGAGAGCCCCAACTGCGCCAGCCAGCAGTGCCCAAGTTCGTGCGCCAACGTGTGCCCAGCTCTGACGTACGACAGACCCTGCAGCCACAAATCATTGTCAGCCGAGCATGGAATCGTGCAGCTACAAATCATTGTCAGCTTCTCGAACAAAGAATCGTGGAGGATACCACGAAGATGTGTGCGGAGGAGAAAGACGAAGGGAATTTGGAGGTGGAGGATGTTGTATTCCGTTGGGTGCCAAATGTTTCTAGATGTGGCAGCAGTCCTAAAGCAACGAGAGTGTAAGCGCTCCATGGAGGGCGAACAGCGCCAAGTGACACAAAAGGTGAGATGTGGAACAATGAATTTGAACGTGAGGCATCTTTCGAGATTGAAACAAGGATAACGTGGATGTTGTTCGATGTATGAACAAGAAATTCGTACATGAAGGAGATATATTGGCCCAGGCTTGGCAGGGCCATGCTTTTGCAGAGCGACTTCAGTGAGAGCTGTGCACATGAGGGCGCTGTGCGCGGCGGCCACACTCCCACTGGTCGAGCGCTGGAACTCAAGTTAAACATCACAACAAAACACAGACACCCCTCTAGTCAGAGCGGTGACACTGTGGCGGTGAGCAGAGAGGTGTCGGCGTGGAGCTGTCCACAAGCGACAATATTCCCTCCTCCATGTATCACTGACATCTCTATCTGGGACATATCTTTGCTAACAAGCATGCATACGTTGGTCCGTTCGACGAGTGCGTTTTGCGTGACAAGTTCAACTGGGACACACGGCGCCTCCACGTCCAGGGCCCCCTCAAGCCAGTTCCGCACCGAGGCGCACAAGGCGTTGGCGTCCTCCACCTGCCGCAGCCGACAACCTCAGGCCCGAAGGCGAACGCAGGTTCGCACATTTTCAGAGTGAAAAGCATACATCAGTTCCACAGGTCGATCGAGCGCAATATCTCGGAGGTCAAGGACTAAGGGGCACAGGTCACATCTCGGAGGTCAAGGACTAAGGGGCACAGGTCACATCTCGGAGGTCAAGGACTAAGGGGCACAGGTCGCATCTCGGAGGTCAAGGACTAAGGGGCACAGGTCACATCTCGGAGCAAGCACTCCAGAGGTTGCGGAGAGGTCACAGAGAGGTTGCCGTCTTGGTGGAGCATGTGATTTCGAAAAATCTATTCTTACGAGGCACGCAGGTGAACGCTGAGAGCTCATCAGGGAAATTGGTCATGCGGCACAAGGAGAATATTCTTGGGTTGAGGAACAGTGGAGGCCAGTGCCACGACTCGTGAAAAGTGTTGGAGAGAGAGAAAAGTTTCGAGCAGCGACGAGGAGGAGACTGGGGCAACAGTGACGCTCATGCCGCTACAAGTTCGGTTGTTCAGAGTGGTGTCACAAACAGGCAATTGGCGCACAGATGTGATGGCGTTGTCCTGGCACGCTGAACATTGTTTTCGCCCATCACTGTATGCATGCCACTGTGCTGGTGGCAGAACACGTCCACAGTCAAAGCAATCTGTGTCTGCTCGACGGTGATGGCTGCAAGTATTTTGCTCCCACCAATTGATTGCCCACTCAATCCCGTCAATTTTCCTCCCACAGAACTGCGAGGGGAGTGAATTAACTCTCTTCGAAGCTATATTCTCTGCAATCTCTGCCACGTATTGCAAACACAATACATCTCTCTCTCTGAGCACATGGGACATACTTGGCACGAAGGTCGGAACTTCTGCGTGTGACACGCTTTGCAATAGACCTTGTCCAGCCACAGGCCCGCCTGTGTTGGTACCACCGTGTTCTGGCAGTCGGTGCAACGAAGACAACGATCATGATAGTGCTTCCTGCCATTGTGTATTAAAGGATCTCCCAAGTCTTTGGTCAGGTCATAACTTTAGGGATCCCTCGTTTCATCACGTACCCGTCGATGGCGATTGCACGCTGGCCAACAGGTTCCTCACACTCAACACACGGAGGACCCAAGACCAAATCTTTGCACTTCAGACAGTGCACCCGAAAGTTGTGGACAAAGTGCTCGTCGGCAGTGACACTCTCATAGCAAGTGGCACACCGAAAACACACTGCGCTGACGTCAGGCTCAAGCACGCACAGGAGTATCAGCAAACGTACTCGGATGGAACCACATATGGCCAGTGTTAACTCCTTGCTCTGCAACGGGCTGCTTACATCCGTTGCACCTGGGTCCAAACAGCTTCGAAAAATCCTCAAAACAATAGATTTTCCCTTCGTGCAGATAAACCTTTGCATTGGGCTGGATCAGACACCGACAAGTGGCACACTGAAAACGTGTCAGATAAGCCTCTGAAAAGCTAAGCGCACATTTGCATGCCAAGGATGAAACCGAAAACCAAACATCTGAATCTCTTCGCCCTCAATCGGCTGTCTGCACTCGGCACAGATGTCAGCAAACTTGTGAAGGAAACACGATGAGCAAGCAGGATCGCCATCTTGCTCGAAGAAGCGCTGTGAAGAATCAAACGGTGTCCCACACCACTTGCAACGAAAGTGCTGAGGATGGAATGAGCGGCCGAGCGCATTCACAACTGTGCCGTGGATCGGCTGAGAGCATTCGCAGCACTCGGTGGCAACAGATGAGTCGACGTAACTCCTTGTAATCGAGGAGAAGCTTTCCCGTGTGTGCCTCCCAACTGCGACATCCATGTGACCAATCGAGTACTTGCGACCTGCGACGCCCAGGCTGCCAGCAGCTGGCCAACCGCCGGCCGTGGTATCTATCTATCTATCTAAAACAATTTCGCGACTTGCTGATTATTATTGAACCCCATCCGTTGATCACGGAACTAGGACAATCTCGCGAGCAAAAACTTCTCGACTATGCAAGGCAAGGTACCTCTTCTGAGGTCCCTTTCATCCAGAGTCGTGTTTGACGATGTTCTTGATGCAATTGGTGTGAGTTCTATCCAGCTTTTGGCAGTGTTAACTTGTGGGATCGGTCCGTGTGAAGTGGTTTCCGGCCAGGCCTAACTTGGATACCAGGCAATGCGGCAGATGCGACAGAAATCCTCAGTATCGGCTATATCATCACTGAGCTTGACTTTGACGCTGGTGAAAAGGGAACACTATCAAGTTCTGTGTTTGCAGGAATGCTTGTTGGAGCAATTGTACTTGGTTACATGAGTGACAAGTGAGCTTCCAAGTTCGTGATCTGAGTCTTGAGACGTCCCGCAGGATTGGGCGACGAATATGTCTTGCCACGGCAATGGGTATCAATTGTGTGTGTGGAGTATTATTTGCTGCGTGTTCCATATGGGCAGCTCCGAACCAGCTCTTCATTTGGATGGCGACCTTTCGTTTCGGCGCCGGTTTTGGCGTTGGAGGCGCCGTCCCAATCGTATTTTCTCTTGCTGCTGAGCTGATACCTGCACGACGCAGGTCCCCTTGCTTCCTTATTCATGCTTTTGAGTTCCGTGTTTGCTGAAGTATTCCTCAGGGGCCTCTATCTCGTCGCCGGTGTTGCTGCTTTTTGGATGGTCGGCAGGTGCGTTGTTTCGTTCTCGCTCCTGCATCCTCACTCCCTATCAGTGTATTCATAGCTGCCGCTGCTTGGATTCTGCTTGGAATAAATCGGTATCACTGGACTGCTCTGGCGTATGTTGCAGCAGTTCCATCGGGCCTGTGTCTGATCTTGACGTGTGCTATCGTCCCTGAGTCGCCACGATTTCTGTTACTGCACGGAAGGCATTCCGAGGCTGTCTCGGTGTTGCGGCGGTAGGTTTTATTGTTGTTGTTCGTCGTGTTTCCCTCATTGTGAAACAGTTTTGCGTCGTCAGCCGGCAGGAAACACTTGGTCCCAGACGGTGCGCGTACTCTCGCGTGACACGCAGTTGAGACTTGATCAGATCTCGTCCTTCATTTCGATGACCGAGGGACAAAGTCCGAGAGCTGGATGCAAGATTTGAAGGATATGATGTTGACTCTTCTCCGACCCCCCCTTCGCCGCATTTTTGTGCTGCAGGTGTGTCAGTCTTTGGCAACACCCCTTGGAATTCTGGTGCATGCACATGATTTTGGTCTGCATTTTCTTCCATGACTGGTCTTTTGTTCGTTGTGGGCCTTCTGTTGACCATCTCTTCCAGTTGGTTGTGTTTTTCACCCTAAACTTTGGGTGGTACGGCCTGCTACTCTGGTTCCCCACCTTGTTTAAAGACCGTGGCATTGAGGAAGAGAATGTGTTTAAGATGGCGTTCTACGTCTCTGCTGCCAACTTGCCCGGGAATATCTTGAGTGCACTGCTGGCCGACGTTGTAGGCCGTCGTAGGTAGGTCACGTCTTCCTCTCTTCCCATACTTCTTGGCCTGGATAATTGAGGATTCCGCGTCGCAAGTTATCCTGGGAGGCCCGGATGGCCTGACTTGACACACATTGGCTCTGCTTGATTGTGTGGCACTCCGCGCTCCGTTAATCATGGAGTCAATCATTTCCCTGTCTGCTGATGCTGCCTGATGTTGACACAGCCGGATGTTGACACAGCCGGATGTTGACAGCGCTCGTCTGCTTGACGTTGCGCCGCAGACTCCTGGCATGCAGCATGTTTGGAGCAGCCGTGTGCAGCCTTGGGTTTGTTTTTGCAGACGCCCAGTGGTCAGCCACGTTGACTGCGTGCTTGTTCAACGGGATCTCTCTCGGAGCTTGGAATGCCTTGGATGTCATGTCAAGGTAAGATGCATTGAGGCCTTCTTTTTCATGAGGTAATCGATAAACCACTCCTTCGCATCAACGTTGATGTGCTTACCTGAACAACAGCGAGATGTTTCCGACTGTGGTGCGCGCGGTGGCGTGGGGGCTGCTCTCGGCCACCGGCAGACTCGGCGCTCTCGTGGCGCAGTACGTCATCGCCTCGCTGCAGGGCCAGTCGCCTGCGCTTCCTTTGGTGACGTCCTGCGCACTTATGGCTGTTGGTTCGCTCGCAGGATTTTTCTTACCGGAGATGACTGCAGTCGCACTCCAGGTCTGTTTCACCGTTTCTTTTTGCCTGCAGGCGCAGTCACGATCACACAGTCAGCGACTCGCACACAGCAACACTTGTTCAGTCCCGCCACACCGTCAAACGTCACTGGCCTGGTGGTCAAGCACCTTGCACCGGGTCTTCATGGTCGCTCACGTTAAACCTTGTCGCTCCTAGGGATTCAGAGAAAGTGTGCCCGCGCGTGAGCGGCATAAAGTGAAGTATAAGCGGCATAGAGGAGGTGATCAATCACCTCCTAGTCACGTCACACGTCGCAGCCACACACGCGCGCGCACACACACGGACGCAGTCCTGCAATGAGTGACCGCCTTGTCACTTTCTGACTTCACAGTCTTGCGACGATTTTTGTCACGGTGATGTCTCGACGTCACATTGCTGTCTTACTTTTTTGCCTGCTGATGTCTGCCCCAGGACACGTTGCCTCTGGATCAGGAAACGAGCTGCGACCCCTCAGCAAGTGAGTTGATTGTTCTTTGCACCTCCTTGTGTGCTCCTCCCTTGTGGCCCCTCTGTCGGAACCTGCGACCCCGGGTCACTTAGCATGGTGTGCTCTTCCAGTGCATGCTCTCTGTGTGCCCTCCTCGCTGCTGCTGCGGAGTCTCTCTCCGTTCCTCCCTCGCGCTGCCTCTCTCGGACGGGTGGGTGACGCGCTGCAGCAGGTTCATCCTTCCCTGTCGCTCGAGACAGGGCGGAGCCTGGTCTGATGTCCTGCCAAGAACTATCTCCTGCACCAAGAGAATAACATTGTACTTGTCAACCGAAACCTCTCTGGACCTCATTGTTGCACGATCACACTTGCACGTGCTGATGGCGCGGCGTTTGCTTCAATATTTCGCGGTGTGGGATTGATCGGGGGAGCTCAAGCCGGTCGATTGATGGCGCACGTGCAACGGCCGTCCTTGGTACCACACGCACGCACGCACGCACGCACGCACGCGCGCGCGCGCACACACACGAACATTACCCGGAGATGTATTCGATGCTGGATACGAGTGAACAGGGTTGGGGAATTGTAGGCGTTTGCAGAGGGCTGGATTGTGTGAGCCGTGCACTTGGGGCACGCCAACTGTCGCACCGGCATTCCACACTGCACGCAATTTCACACAACGCACCATTTCACACAACCAGAGCACACCTTTTCACACAGACACAGCACACCATTTCACGCAGGACACCATGACACTGCACAGACAGCACGTCCCAAAGTGTGAGGCGAGACAGGGAATCACACAGCGCCCTCGTAACCACACGGCTGTGGCACGGGTCGCCTCAGACTGCTGGGTTCCATCTCTGCCCGGCTCTCGCGAGAGGAAAAGAGGAAAGAGAACTATTGGACGATGCGGAAAGGAATTGGTTTATATACGGGTCGACCCGACACTGGATTCTAACAACATACATAACGTGACGAGCGCCTGCGTCGCTGTCGCACATCGAGCGAGGGTGCGAACCTGCCCA
>QUTJ01031526.1:0-12480 GCA_003573635.1 Goniomonas avonlea | reverse complement strand
CGTGCTGGAAATGACCCACCCGAGCGCGTCGATCCTAGCTCTGGCCACCTTTCCAACTCACCGTCTGACTCGCTGCTCTCCTGTATCTTCTCTCACTCTCTTGCTACAATGGCAGAGAGATAGAGTAACGATTTCAGTGTTTATTTTCCTCCGCATCGACAGTTCCAGTGACAACAACTTGGCAGTGCCCCGAAGGCTCCGCTCGTTCCGGCAACGACTGCGTTAAGAGCGCTGTCGCTGACCAGAAGTGCCCTGAGGGCTACGCTCGCAAGGACAACGAATGCAAACAGGTGATTTGAGCACACCCTCTGTGCCGTTTGAAAGCTGGCTGTCAGCCCATGGCGGACGCTTGGTCGCGTGGTGGTGCGGTGTGCCGAGGCGTAGTGCAGCGTGGTATGTGTGCGGCGTGGCACAGTGCGATGCGGGTGCAGTCTCGTGACGTGGTGCGTGCCGTGGGGCGCGGCGTGGCACTGCGGTCTGCCTGGCGTGGCGTGGCGTGCCGTGGGTGTCGTTTGAGTGGTAAATGTGCTGCGAAGCATAACATTCTCCTGACCCGGGTGGTCAGGTCCTGAAGGTTGTCCCCATGAAGTGCCCCGAGGGTTACACCAAGCAAGGCGAGGACACCTGCGTCAAGACTGGGAAGCTGATCACTCAGTGTCCCGAGGGCACCACTCTCAAGGGAGAGGTCTGCCTCAAGTACTACCCAGTCAAGGTCGACTGTGACGCAGGCTACAAGAAGGTCGGCGAGACCTGTGTGAAGCAGGAGAAGATTGTGATTACCTGCGAGAAGGGCACCAAGCTTGAGGGCACCCAGTGTGTCGCGGAGTGCCCCGCCGGTGCGGCCGTCGGCGCTGATGGCAAGTGCCCTTGCAGTGACGGCTTTAAGCGCCGCGACGACGGCAACTGCTACAAGTGGGTGGAGCCCACCTGCACCCCCCCGGCTGTCCGCCAGGGCAAGGAGTGTGTGGTCAGCAAGCCCATCATCCCCAACTGCCCTGAGGGCTACAAACGCCAGGGCGCCGACTGCGTCAAGGATGAGCCCAAGGAGACCACCTGCGAGCCGCCGCTCGTCAAGGATGGCGACTCGTGCAAGCAGGTTGTGAAGCCCACGCTCATTTGCGGCCAGGGCACCAAGGCCGTGGGCACCAACTGCGTGCCCATCGTCCCTCCTACCGTCATTGAGTGCCCCGTGGGAACAGTCCGCAAGGGCGACTTCTGCGTCAGGACGCCCCCTGTTATCATCGAGTGCCCCAAGCCCTCCACCCCCAAGAACGGCGCCTGCGTGTTGCCCCCTGTGATCAAGTGTGAGGACGGGTGCCGCCGTGAGGGCGCGCAGTGCGTCTGCACCCAGTGTGCCGAGGGTCAGACTTACAACAAGGCCACCAAGTCCTGCGACGGCGAGGTGTCGTGCCCTCCTGGCCACTACAAGTCCGATGGCGGCTGTGTCAAGTCGGTGTGCTCCTCCGGCTCTGTCTTCAAGGACGGCAAGTGCACTCCCAGCGGCATGAAGGTCGAGTGCAGTGGCAAGATGACCGCTGATGGCAAGTGCATGCAGGCCTACGACCCGCTCATGTGCAAGATGGGTGAGGAGCTCAAGGACGGCAAGTGCGTTGCCAAAACCTGCCCCAAGGGCTTCAACCTTGTCCGCGGCACCTGCGTCGAGCCCTTTGTTTGCCCCCCGAACACCAAGATGAGCGCTGCCGGCCACTGCGTCGCCGACAAGGTCGGTTGTCCCGAGGGCACCGTCGAGAAGGGCGGCAAGTGCGAGCGCGTCGTGGTCTGCCCCGCGGATACCGTTGAGCAGGACGGCAAGTGTGTGCGCAAGGTCGTCTGCCCCGCCGACACCATCGAGAAGGACGGCAAGTGCGTGCGCAAGGTCGTCTGCCCCGCCGGCACCAAGGAAGACGCCGATGGCAACTGCGTCAGGCCTGTCAAGTGCCCCGAGGGTGCCACTGAGGTCAACGGGCGCTGCCTTCGCTGCAGCGACGGCTTCAAGCTCGTTGGTGAGAAGTGCACCCGCATCTGCTCCGCGACGGAGCGCTACGTGAACGGCAAGTGCATGCCCAACTGCGCCGACTCCGAGGAGGAGAAGAACGGCAAGTGCGTGTCCCGCTGTGCTGACCACCAGAAGTGGGTGGACGGCAAGTGCGAGGACAAGTCGTGCCCCGATGGCCAGAAGCGCAACCCTCAGTCCAAGGAGTGCGAGAAGGTCGTCTGCAAGAACTACCAGAAGCTCGTCGGCAACGACTGCGTGGACAAGGACTGCCCCACCAACCACATCCTCAACCGCGAGTCGGGAGAGTGCGTCCTCGTGTGCGGAGAGGGCTACACCAAGGTTGACGGCAAGTGCCTCAAGTGCGAGGCCGGCTACAAGCTCGAGGGTGGCAAGTGTGTCCTCCAGTGCGATCCTGGATTCACCAAGGTCGAAGGCAAGTGCTACCGCTGTGACCCGGGCTTCAAGCTCGAGGGCACCGTGTGCAAGCGCATCCCCTGCGTTGTTGGTGAGGAGCGCGACGACTCTGGCCTGTGCAAGAAGATTACCTGCCCCAAGGACACCGCGCTTGTGGGCTCCTTGTGCGTCAGGTTCAAGTGCGACCCTGGGTTCCACCTCGTCAGCGGCAAGTGCGTCCGCGACGAGTGCTCTGCCGGCAAGAAGCGCGACGCCTCTGGCCAGTGCGTCTGGGACTGCCCCATCCACCAGGAGGTCAACGCTGAGAAGACCGGTTGCGCTGACATCAAGTGCACTGTCGCGGGCGAGTTCCTCAACAGGCAGAACGGCAAGTGCGAGAAGAAGGTGTGCCACGTGTACCAAACCGTCAACGCGGTCTCTGGCGAGTGTGAGAACAAGATCTGCAAGAACTACGAGCTGCTCAACCGTCAGACTGGCGAGTGCGTGCCCCGCCCTTGCAAGCCGTACCAGGTGCTGGACAAGGAGACTGGCGTGTGTGCGACCAAGACCTGCAAGGTCTTCGAGGAGCTCAACACCAAGACGGGCAACTGCGACACTCGTGAGTGCAAGGTGTTCCAGAAGCTCAACACCGCCACCGGTCTCTGCGAGCTCAAGAAGTGCGAGATCTACCAGGTGCTCAACCCGACCACGGGCGAGTGTGACCCGATCAGGTGCCGCGCGTTCGAGACCCTCGTGGTTGAGACCGGCGCCTGCAAGCGTAAGACTTGCCAGGTGTACGAGAACCTCAACATGCAGACGGGCGATTGCGAGATCATCAAGTGCACTGCCACCGGCTCCAAGCTGAACAAGGAGACTGGCGACTGCGAGTGCCCCAAGCACCAGACGGTTGTCGGGAGCGAGTGCCAGGACAAGAAGTGCCCCGGCGGCCAGGAGCTTGACTCCGCCTCCGGCACCTGCAAGACCATCGTCTGCAAGGTGTGGGAGCAGTTCAACCCCGTCACCAACCAGTGCGCCGAGCGCAAGTGCGCCGTCTACGAGACTCTCAGCAAGACCACCGGCCAGTGCGAGCGCAACAAGTGCGAGATCTGGCAGACTCTCAGCATGGACAACGGTGAGTGCCAGGACAAGAAGTGCAACATCTGGGAGATTCTCTCGCGCACCTCTGGCCACTGCGTCGCCAAGACCTGCAGCAAGGTGTACCAGCGTCTCAGCCGCGAGTCCGGCGAGTGTGAGGACGTCAAGTGCACCTCGCCCTCGATGGTCCTCAACAAGGAGACCGGCTACTGTGTCCAGAAGACTTGCCAAGTCTTCCAGGAGCTTGTCCACAAGACCGGTGAGTGCGTGCTCAAGCGGTGTGGCACCGTGTGGCAGGACCTCGACATGGCCACTGGCGAGTGCAAGAAGCGTACCTGCCTCGTCCACCAGAAGCTCAACATGGCCACGGGTGTGTGCGACACCCGCGCCTGCGAGATCTACCAGAAGCTCAACCGCGACAACGGCGTGTGCGAGGACAAGGTCTGCAGCCACAAGTACGAGGAGCTCGACAAGAAGACCGGCAACTGCGTCCGCAAGACCTGCTCCCAGGTGTACGAGAAGCTCGACCTCGCGACCGGTGAGTGCACCAGCACTCCCTGCAAGATCTACCAGCGCCGCGACATGGGACAGAACGGCATCTGCGTCCGGAAGAGCTGCCAGAAGTGGCAGACCCTCAACGAGGAGACTGGCAACTGCGACAAGAAGGTGTGTACGGTCAAGGGCCAGAACCTCGACTACGAGACTGGCGTCTGCGAGTGCCGCCCCCACCAGGTCCCTGACGAGAAGAACGAGGAGTGCCGCGACAAGAAGTGCCCCGACGGCCAGCGCCTCAACATCCCCAAGGGCAGCTGCGAGAAGATCGAGTGCAAGGTCTGGGAGACGCTCGACCTCCGCAGCAACAGCTGCATCCTCAAGACGTGCCCCCCGTACCAGAAGCTCGACATGTCCAACGGCCAGTGTGACGACAAGAAGTGCCTCGTCTGGCAGACGCTCAACAAGAAGACGGGCGACTGCGACCGCAACGAGTGCGGCAAGGCCGAGAAGCTCAACCTCGACAACGGCAAGTGCGAGGCCAAGGAGTGCGAGAAGTGGCAGACGCTCAACAAGGAGACTGGCAACTGCGACAAGATCCAGTGCAAGGTGTTCGAGACTCTCGACACCAGCTCCGGCACTTGCGTCCTCAAGAAGTGCGCCATCTTCCAGGTCCTGCAGCAGAGCACCGGCGAGTGCATTCCCAAGCCCTGCCCCGTTGTCCAGAAGCTGGACTACAACACTGGCAAGTGTGTGCCCAAGACCTGCCCCACGGTCGAGAGGCTCGACACCGAGGGCAAGTGCATCCCCATCCAGTGCAAGGTCCACGAGAAGCTCGACACCTCCAACGGCAACTGCGTCTCCAAGACCTGCCCCATCTACCAGCTGCTCAACCGCGCCAACGGCGAGTGTGAGAACATCAAGTGCCTTGTGTACCAGACCCTGGACACCAACACTGGCAAGTGCGTCAAGCGCGACTGCCAGAAGTGGCAGGTGCTCAACCGCGACACCGGCGTCTGCGACAAGAAGGAGTGCACCATCAAGGGCCAGACGCTCAACTTCAACGATGGCGAGTGCGAGTGCCCCAAGCACCAGGAGGTCAAGGAGGGCGCCTGCAAGGACAAGGAGTGCCCGGCTGGCCAGCAGTTTGACCGCGGCGAGAACAAGTGCGAGGCCATCACCTGCCAGAAGTGGCAGACTCTCAACATGAAGACCAGCGCCTGCGAAGCCAAGACCTGCGCCAAGTACGAGAAGCTCAACATGCAGACTGGCGTTTGCGAGACCAAGACGTGCTCCCGCTCGTGGATGGTCCTCAACAAGGAGACCGGCGACTGTGACAAGAAGGTCTGCCCCGCTCACCAGGTGCTCGACTTCAACTCTGGCAACTGCGAGGACAAGAAGTGCCTCGTGTGGCAGACGCTCAACAAGGAGACTGGCAACTGCGACAAGAACACCTGCCAGGTGTTCGAGGTGCTCAACTACGACAACGGCAAGTGCGAGCGCCGCCAGTGCCTCGTGTACCAGAACCTCGACGAGAAGAGCGGCAAGTGCCAGGACAAGCCGTGCAAGATTGTCCAGAAGCTCAACCGCCAGACTGGTGAGTGCGACAACATCCAGTGCGAGAAGTACGAGGTGCTGGACGACAAGACTGGCAAGTGCAACGCCAAGACTTGCGCCCGCTACCAGTACCTCGACATGGCCACCGGCGAGTGCCTCGACAAGAAGTGCCAGGTGTACCAGGTGCTGGACAAGGAGAAGACCTTCGAGTGCCAGGACAAGGAGTGCAAGGTGTTTGAGCAGCTCGACCGCCAGACTGGCAACTGCAAGCGCAAGGTGTGTACCGGAGGCCAGGACCTGGACCTCAACACTGGTCTCTGCCACTGCAAGGTGCACCAGAAGCTCAACGCCGAGGGAACCTGCCAGGACAAGAAGTGCGACGACGGCAAGTACCTCGACAAGCCCACGGGCGAGTGCAAGCCCATCATCTGCAAGATCTACCAGTACCTCTCCAAGAACACCTGCGAGACCAAGCCTTGCGAGGGTGGCAACCTCAACCACGAGACCGGCAAGTGCGAGTGCAAGAGCTTCGAGGACTTCAAGGCCCCCGGCAAGTGTGTGCGCAAGGAGTGCTCCATCGTCGAGGTCCTCAACGAGAAGACCGGCAAGTGCGACGACAAGCCCTGCAAGGGCGGCGTCATCGACAAGCGCACCGGCGACTGCACCTGCAAGATCTACGAGGAGCTCACCGCCACCAAGGACGAGTGCGCGCTCAAGACTTGCGGCCCCAAGCAGTACACGCTCGACCGCGACACGGGCAAGTGCGTGGTCAACACCGCGTGCCACGAGGACTTCCACTACCGCTGCAAGGGCTTCCCGGTCGAGCTGTGCAACCCCGGCGGCTGCCTCGAGAAGTACCCCGCCCACGTCAGCCGCCACCTCGACGCCATGCGCGACACCTGCCTTGCCTGGTGCGGTGAGGTCAAGCCCGCCGAGAAGCAGGCCATCACCTACAAGATGGCCGAGATCGGTCTGGAGAAGCAGTCCTCCATGACCATCAACTTCTACCCGCCCACGGCCTCCGAGCCCGCTCCCAAGGGCTGGCACAACGGCGCGTCGCTCAACGCGTGCAAGTGCGTGAAGCTGGTCAAGGTGTGCGAGAAGGGCTACTACCTCGCCGCCGACGGCACCTGCAAGCTCACCATCTGTGAGATCGGCTACACTCGCAAGGAGGGCACCACCGGACCCTGCGAAGCCATCGTCTGCCCGCCGTGGGCCAAGCTCAACGGCAACAGCTGCATCAAGAAGTTCTGCGCCGACGGTTTCATGCTCAACAAGGAGACCGGCGACTGCGACAGGTGCAAGGTGTACCAGGACACCTCCAAGGACGGGTTCGGCTGCGAGGACAAGAAGTGCGTCAACGGCAACCTCAACCAGCAGACGGGCAAGTGCGAGTGCGCGATCTACCAGGAGTTCGACTCGGCCACCCGCACCTGCAACGACAAGAAGTGCCCCGTCGCTGACACCGTGCTGGACAAGAAGTCTGGCACTTGCCACTGCGCCCAGAAGCACCAGAAGATGAACGCCGCTGGCGACAAGTGCGTCGACAAGGAGTGCCCCGAGGGCAACAAGCTCAGCAAGGCTGATGGCGAGTGCCACCCCATCATCTGCGCCAAGTGGGAGGTGCTTGTCAAGAACACCTGCGAGGACAAGCCCTGCGTCGGCGGCAAGCTCAACAAGGAGACCGCCAAGTGCGAGTGCAAGATCTACGAGGACCTCAAGGAGGAGTCCAAGTGCGTTCGCAAGGAGTGCGCCACCGGCAACAAGCTCAACGAGGAGACGGGCAAGTGCGACCCCATCGTCTGCAAGGTGTACCAGGACCTCAAGGGCAACGACTGCGTCGACAAGCCCTGCATTGGCGGCACCCTCAACAAGGGCAACGGCCTCTGCGACTGCAAGGTCTTCGAGAACCTCAAGGGCAACAAGTGCGAGCGCAAGGTCTGCCCCGTCGAGGAGATGACCCTCTCGCTCACCACCGGCGAGTGCCACTGCCCCAAGCACAAGGAGTTCGTCAACGGACTCTGCCGGTGGAAGAAGTGCGACGACGGTACGCGCCGTGACGAGGTCAACCCTGGCGAGTGCAAGCCCATCATCTGCGAGAAGTGGCAGGTCCTGAACAAGAACACCTGCGAGGACAAGCCCTGCAAGAACGGTGAGCTCAACAAGAAGACGGGCAACTGCGACTGCAAGGTGTACGAGGTCCTCTCCGCCACCTCGGAGTGCGAGCGCAAGAAGTGCCCCGCTGAGGGCCAGCTCCTCTCGCTCGAGAACGGCAACTGCCACTGCCTCATCCACCAGGAGGTCAAGGGCAACAAGTGCCAGGACAAGCACTGCGACGACGGCCACCTCCTCAACAAGGACACCGGCAAGTGCGACAAGATTGTGTGCGCCGTGTACCAGAACCTCAACAAGAACACCTGCGAGGACAAACCCTGCGTCGGTGGCACTCTCAACAAGAAGACCGGCGCCTGCGACTGCATGATCTACCAGAAGAAGGTCAGCGAGGACCGCTGCGAGCGCATCAAGTGCACCGTCACCGGCCAGTCGCTCGAGCTCAAGACGGGCACCTGCCACTGCCCCATCCACCAGGAGGTGCAGGGCAACACCTGCGTGGACAAGAAGTGCGAGGACGGCACCAAGCTCAACAAGGAGACCGGCAAGTGCGACCCGATCATCTGCGAGAAGTGGCAGGTGCTCGTGAAGAACACGTGCGAGACCAAGCCCTGCATCAACGGCAAGCTCAACAAGGCCACCGGCGTGTGCGAGTGCAAGGTGTACGAGCGCCTCGAGAAGGACACCTGCACCAAGATCAAGTGCAGCATCTGGCGCAAGCTCAACGAGCAGACGGGCAAGTGCGAGGACAAGCCCTGCGAGGGCGGCAACCTCAACCAGAAGACCGGCAACTGCGACTGCAAGATCTACGAGGACCTCAAGGACGAGTCCAAGTGCGTGCGCAAGGTCTGCCCCGCCGCCCCCGCCCAGACTCTGGACGAGAAGACGGGCGAGTGCCACTGCCCCATCCACCAGGAGCTCTCGAAGGACGGCACGTCCTGCCGCGACAAGCACTGCGACGACGGCACCAAGCTCAACAAGCAGACGGGCAAGTGCGACCCCATCATCTGCGAGGTGTGGCAGTTCCTCTCCAAGAACACCTGCGAGCCCAAGCCCTGCAAGGGCGGCGCTCTCAACAAGAAGACCGGCGCCTGCGAGTGCAAGGTCTACGAGAACTTGGAGAAGGCCACCTGCGTCCTCAAGGAGTGCAAGACCGGCACTCTGCTCAACAAGCAGACGGGCAAGTGCGATGACATCGAGTGCAAGGTGTACCAGGACCTCAAGGGCAACGACTGCGTCGACAAGCCCTGCGTTGGCGGCAAGCTCAACCACCAGAACGGCCAGTGCGACTGCCCCATCTACCAGGACCTGGTCAACGCGACCGCCACCTGCGTGGACAAGAAGTGCCCCGTCGCTGACACCGTGCTGGACAAGAAGACTGGTACCTGCCACTGCTCCAAGATCCACCAGAAGCTGACCCCGGCCGGCGACAAGTGCGTGGACAAGCAGTGCCCCGAGGGCAACAAGCTCAGCACCAAAGACGGCGAGTGCCACCCCATCATCTGCGAGAAGTGGCAAGTGCTCGTCAAGAACACGTGCGAGGACAAGCCCTGCGTCGGCGGTACCCTCAACAAGCAGACGGGCGACTGCGACTGCAAGATCTACGAGGACTTCAAGCAGGGCAAGTGCGTCCGCAAGGAGTGCGCCACCGGCAACAAGCTGGACGAGAAGACTGGCAAGTGCGAGCGCATCATCTGTAAGGTGTACCAGGACCTCAAGGGCAACGACTGCGTCGACAAGCCCTGCGACGGCGGCAAGCTCAACCAGGACAACGGTGTGTGCGAGTGCAAGATCTACGAGGACCTCAAGGGCACCAAGTGCGTGCGCAAGGTCTGCCCTGCCGCCCCCGCCCAGACCCTCAGCGAGAAGACGGGCGAGTGCCACTGCCCCATCCACCAGGAGCTCTCCACGGACGGCAAGTCCTGCCGCGACAAGCACTGCAACGACGGCACCAAGCTCAACAAGCAGACGGGCAAGTGCGACCCCATCATCTGCGAGAAGTGGCAGAAGCTCTCCAAGAACACCTGCGAGGACCTCCCCTGCATTGGTGGCACCCTCAACAAGGAGACCGCCACGTGCGAGTGCAAGATCTACGAGGACCTCATCGACAAGAGCAAGTGCGAGCGCAAGGCCTGCAAGATCGAGGGCCAGTCTCTCGACGAGAAGGACGGCAAGTGCAAGTGCCCCGTGCACCAGGACGTCAAGTCCGGCAAGTGCCAGGACAAGACTTGCCCCGTCGGCTACACCCTCAACAAGAAGACCGGCCAGTGCGACGAGATCATCTGCCCCAAGTGGCAGCTGCTCAAGGGCAACGACTGCAACGACAAGCCCTGCCAGGGTGGCGAGCTCAGCAAGACGACCGGCGAGTGCAAGTGCACGCAGGTCTACCAGACCCTGGAGAACGGCAAGTGCATCGACAAGTCCTGCGCCGTCGGCACCCAGCTCGACAAGAAGTCGGGCGAGTGCGTCAAGATTGAGTGCAAGGTGTACGAGGACCTGGTCGGCAGCACCTGCAGGCGCAAGAACTGCCCCGCCGCCCCCGCCCAGACTCTGGACGAGAAGACGGGCGAGTGCCACTGCCCCATCCACCAGCAGCTCTCCCCCGACGGCAAGCACTGCCGCGACAAGCACTGCAACGACGGCACCACCCTCAACAAGCAGACGGGCAAGTGCGACGAGATCAAGTGCGAGGTGTGGCAGAAGCTCTCCAAGAACACCTGCGAGGAGATAAAGTGCCCCGCTGGTGAGGAGCTCGACAGGAAGACGGGCAAGTGCGTGTCCACCCCGTGCAACGGCGGCAAGAAGGACGCTGCCGGCAACTGCCAGTGCCCCGACGACACTGTGTGGAACGAGTCTTCTGGAACCTGCGAGGACGAGAAGCCCGATCCCCATGGCTGGCTCATCCGCAAGCCCAGCTCTCGCAAGTGCGACGGCAACGACTACGTAAGCCTCTCGTTGTGTGTGTGCGTGCGTGCTGCCGTGTGTGTGCAGGCGGGGGGGGGGGGTTATTGTGTGTGTGCCGGTGCGTGTCTGTGTCTGTGTCTGTGTGTTGTGCCTTATCTGCATTTGTCTGTCTCCTCCCGTTTCCCCCGAGTCTTGCGGCGGTTACCCTCGCCAGAACCAGCCCGCGTTGAACACCCACAAGCCTTCACTAACCCCGACCCCGCAGAAATGCCCGGGTTACTCTGACGACTGGTGCGAGGGCAAGGAGACCGACTCCTTCACCGGCCAGAAGTCCGGCTGCTTCTACCGCTACCCCCGCAAGGCCGACGACTCCAACCGCATCCGCTGCCGCAATTGGTGCGCCACCATGAAGCACATCTCTCGCATCCGTGGCGCCCAGAAGCTGGGTGAGGTCTCCGCCGGAATGGGCAGCATCGCGTGGGCCGCGTCCAAGAGGATCACCTACTACCCCCCTGGTGCCGCTGACAGGAACTGGGGCTCGCCTGCCACCAGCTTGTCCAAGCCCTTCCTGGGCTGCTCGTCGGTGTGCTGCGACAACGGCTGGACCCTGAGCGACGACATGAAGTTCTGCCGCAAGTGCGCGTCCGGCTGGGAGTTCGATGGTGATCGCTGCGTCCGCACCGTCACCACCCGTGAGGGCACTGAGGTCAAGCCTCGTGCCGCCAAGTGCGACCCCAAGGCCTGGCGCTGCCCCGGCTACACCGACTCGTGGTGCGAGAGCAAGGAGATCGACGACTTCACCAAGCAGAAGTCCGGCTGCCACTACCGCTACCCCCGCCAGGAGGACGACGCTGTGCGCCGCCGCTGCCAGAACTGGTGCGCCACCATGCGCCGCTTCGAGACGATCAGCGCGGAGAAGCCCAAGGGCSACTTCAAGGTCGGCAGCGTGGAGTGGGCTGTGACCAAGAAGATCTCGTACTACATGCCGACGAGCAAGGACAGGAACTGGGGCTCCCCCGCCACGCAGGCGTCGAGGCCGTTCCAGGGCTGCTCCTCGGGCTGCTGCGACGAGGGCTGGCAGCTCAGCCAGGACGAGCAGTCGTGCATGCGGTGCACTGAGGGCTTCGAGATGGACGGTGACACCTGTGTGCGCACCACGACCACCTCCTCCTCCAGGACCACCACCACCATCAGGAGGACGGAGAAGGTCGTGTGCAAGGAGGGCCAGTACGAGAAGGACGGCAAGTGCATGGACTGCGAGGTGTACCAGGAGTACAACGCCCGCGCCGGCGCCTGCGAGGACATCAAGTGCACTGTCCCCGACACCGTGCTCAACAGGAAGACTGGCAAGTGCCACTGCGCCAAGGTCCACCAGGAGCTGTCCAACAACGCGTGCGTCGACAAGAAGTGCGCCGAGGGCCAGCGCCTCAGCCACGCCGACGGCGAGTGCAAGCCCGTGGTCTGCCACAAGTGGCAGGTGCTCGTCAAGAACTCGTGCGACGACAAGCCCTGCGTTGGCGGCACCCTCAACAAGGCGTCCGGCAACTGCGAGTGCGCCGTGCACGAGGACCTCAAGGACGGCTCCAAGTGCGTGCGCAAGGAGTGCGCGGCTGGCTCCGTCCTCAACGAGCAGACGGGCAAGTGCGACGCCGCGAAGCCCTGCCACGGTGGCGAGGTCAACACCAAGACCGGCGACTGCATCTGCCCCGATGACTACACTTATAACGCCGCGAACGGCAAGTGTGAGCCCAGCCAGCCGGCCAACGGCGAGTTGATCCGCAAGACCAACGGCCACTGCGACCCCGACTCCTACGTGCGCCTTAGTTTTTGATCACTTTTGTTTTGCCCCCTTTGTCACCCCGTGCTCGGTCTCCGACGCTTTCCCTCTCTTCCTCGTCCCCCCCCCCCGCTTCTCTCGCTCCTCCCCTCTC
>QUTJ01031525.1:0-12477 GCA_003573635.1 Goniomonas avonlea | reverse complement strand
TCTTGAATGCTCATGTCATCCTCCTCCTGGTCCCCCTCCACCCCCCCCTCCGCTTCTTGTACCAGAGCTGCGACTTCCAGCATCGACATCTCCCGCAGCAGCACCGACGGCCGCCGCCCCCCAGCGCCATGAGCGTGGTCTGGGCCCAAAAACGACATGCCGCGTTCCAAAATTAACGAGCCCCTTCGGGAAATCACAACAGAGCCGCGACGGGACACCGGCTTGAGCTGCCTTGAAGGTGGGAACACCTGCAGAGAGGCACGAAAACCATTAGTCCTTGCTCATGCCAGCAGGAACGGCATGTGCCGGCACTCACCTTTTGCGGGCGAGGGGGCACTGGCTTCGCGAGCTTCTCCCCGCCGTATTCAATTTCTAGCGGGTCTTGATTAGTTTGGTTCCCCAAAAGACTGAACGCACCCTCGAGATCTAGGAACACGAACCATTCTTCGTTCAACTTTCTGGTGATTCGTCTGCTGGATGTCAGCATGCGCAAAAAGACCAAGACAAATAGATGCACCGAAAGACACCCCAGAGCCACAGTCGGTAAGCTTCAGGAGTTGGTTCGCAGCCCCATGCAGCAGCCAGCCACGACAGCATGCAGCACATTCTTTCAAACGACATCTTTCCGTCTTCATCCGCACGGGCGTTGAATTCTTCTTCCGCGCACTGGACGGTGTCAATTATGGTGTGGACGACAAGTCCCACTCCAAGGCTCACTTTCAAGGTGTAGTTGAAGTCAAAATGATAAATTAACGTTTTTGATAATCTCATATACAGCTCGTTGAAAGCCAGCGCGTCCAGAGTTTTCTTCTTTTTCGCTTGTGACTGGCACACCTACAACAAGAGCGAGTGAGAACATATTGGTGCCAAAGATCAAAATTACACACCAACCAATACCAAGCTACGGTACCCTTAACAAGACCGTCATATGCGAGAAGTTGCCAAGCAACAGACAGCCGAAAATCATCTCCGATGGCAAAAGGGCATTGTGAGTCTGCGAGGTATTCCGGAGTGATAATAGGAGCTCTCGGCGTTTCTGGGTTGTCACGACAAGGGGCTTCTGCACCATCATCTGAGCTACTCGACGAACTTGGTACAAGATCTCCTGCAATGTCCCGGATCATGACTTCTTTCGTTCGAGTCTCAAGCCCATATAGCCGCTCATAGGCTTCATCGACCTCGAGACCCGCCTCCGGGTCTCTGTCATCAAATGGTTCAACATTCAAAGGTTCTCGAGCCAAAACTGCGGCAAGGATACTCCCGCGCAACATTGAACCAAGCTCAAACCGAAGAGATCCTCTTTCGCTTGTGGACCCACGCCATCGCCCTTGCGTCGGTTGAGCTCCCGTTACCTAACGAGATAACGATGACCGATTATTAGGCTGGGATGCGGTGGAGAGTCTGGAGACCCTAAACCCTCAAAGATAGATCGAAACTAAGTTAGAGTTCACTGCGGAAAAATTCGTCGAAAATCGTAAAATGAGAGCAGGGCCGCCAAGACCACCAAAAAGCAACCCCATGAGGTTGGGAGTCGAAGCGCCACTCGGGGTTACCGTTGATACACAGCTCATGGCACTCATTGCAAAAATTGAACAGTGCAGTCACGTTGCCCGGTTGGATACACTGAAGGGTACTTCGAAAGAGAGATGTATCTTGGAGCAACTACAGCGGTCGAAAGCATTACCTTGCGATGAAGCCCCGTTGACCATCATCGAATTTTGTTGCGGGAGTGGAAAGTTGTCAGACTATCTTCAGCGGGCAACTGGATCGCGCCATCACCACATCCTTGTGGACAAACAGACATTTCCGGAGAGCTTCCTTCGTGACAACGACATGCGGCAGCGCATTGCTGATCTTTCTGTGCAATATCAAGAGTCTCCGACTCTAAGACGAATCACAACGGACATTGCTGAGCTCCAACTGGGGGACTTGGCTGGAATTCCGGTTGCTCTCTGCAAACACTCGTGTGGCCCTGCATTGGATCACATTTTAAGGTGTATTGGATCCCTCCAAGCGCAATGCGACAAAAAGATCCCATTTGTGTTCGCTACTTGCTGCCACGAAAAATGTGAGTGGGAAAGTTACAGTGGCACTGGGTACTTCGAGCAAATGGGAGTGACTGCGCATGAGTTTGCAATGTTATGTGCTTGTTCTGAATGGTCGTCCCTCGACCAGCGCCAGAAAACTATCGATGCTACTGATGCCAGATTTTGGAAACCGCCAGTGGCTCGCAAGAAAATGCCTCGCCTCGATGCACTTTGCGAAGACGGGGGTGTTGCCGCTGCTACAGTACCGGATGTCGGAGGCGGGCTATCACGAATTGAAAAGGCCATTTTTGGCAAAACTTGCAAAGCGATGCTTGATGCTGGGAGGTTGTGGTACGTGCGGGAACAACTGGGATATCATGATGCTCGTCTGCTCTGCTGGACAAGCGAATGCACAGACAATATCCTGCTCACATGGTGTTGATGCTCTCATACACTTATTGCAGGTCTCTGTGCTCGCATGAGATGACATATAACACGATGTCATATGAGATGAGCCTACTGGGGCGGAGGTCATAGGAACCAATCAGAAATGTTTTCCATTCCGCCCTTGAACGTGAGGGCGTGAGATGTGCGTGGGCATCAAAATCAACTGAGGAGCCAAAACAGACGAGTGCACCAAACTGGCCTAAAGATCCGTTTTATTTAACCAGCCAGCTCAACGCCAATGGGGCAGAAGTGCCGAGGTCAAAGTCAAGGTTGGGGTGGTGTAGGCCTGGGCATGACCCGGTATATCAAAAATCGTTGTTGGTAGTGTTGTGCGTTGGCTTAAGCCTTAGGGACCTTGAGCGTGACACAGGCCTCCTCCACAGCCTCGCCGAAGCGCTGTCGGAAGGCGTTATATGCAAGTCATAAACGAGAAAGCTCTGCAAAGAGCACGACGCACACACACACACACACACCTCACCCCTGCTGAGCCCGAGACCCGGTGAAGTGAGAGATGATGTTGTGAGGAGAGAGAGAGAGAGTTGTCGCAACGATGTGGGGGAGGTGCAAAGCGCACGAACCTTGGCAAACTCGTCAATTTCCTCCTCGGTGATCACAAGAGGGGGGAGGGGGCGCATCACAGCGCCACCACGGCCGCCCCGTTCCAAAAGCATCCGCTTCTTGAAGCAGTTGGTCTGAATCTCGTGCGCCAGAGCGCCGTAGGGGACAGGCATGCCGATGTGGTCGAGGGTTGTCTTATCGACGATCTCGATACCCTGGGTGTACGTGAGTCGCGAGTGAGGGGGTGGTCAGTGGTCACGTCCATGGATCTGGGGTCCAACATCTGCCCACTCCAGCGGCAGGAGATTACACATGGAGGACCAAGCAAGCGCGACAAACTCTGAACAGACCCCAATGACGGATCCGGGAAAAGCGCGTTGTTCATCGAGCACTTCCAACTACAGCACCCCAACACGGCGACGAGCTACGGAGACCAACAGACACGAGATGCAGCAACGGGACACAGAAGCGGAGGGGCAGCAGAAGACGGTAGAGCGAGACAGAGAGGAGGGACGAACAGACAAGAAGGAGTCAGGCACCTGCATCAAGCCGCGACCGCGGATGTCACCGATGCAGTTGGTGCGGTCCCTCAAGTCCTCCATATGCTTGCGCAGGCGCTGACCCTTGACGGCGACCTTCTCCCACAGCCTTTCCTCCTTCATGAACTTGAGGGAGGCAGCGCCGGCGGCGAACGCAACCTGGTTGCCGCGGAAAGTGCCGGTGTGAGAAGCGGGTTTCCATTTGTTGAGTTCCTCACGGAACACCATGCAGGCCATGGGCTGGGTGCCTGGTGGAGTTTGTGAGAAACATTGAGAACAGAGGAAGTGGCACACGCACCGCCCAGGGCCTTGGACAAGCAGACGACGTCAGGGACAATTCCGGAGCGCTCGAACGCGAAGAAGTTGCCGGAGCGGCAGAAGCCAGCCTGGACCTCGTCCTGAAAAGGGTTTCAATCGAGCGCAAAACTACATCCCTAATAGATCCGAGCAAAAACAGAACTCGGAGACGCACCACAATGAGGGGGATGTCGGCTTCCTTGGTGATGCGACGAAGTTCACGCAGGGCGTAGTCGGAGATGTCCTGGACACCACCCTCACCCTGAATGGCCTCAATCACGACGCAAGCGGGCTTCGGGACACCGCTCTCCACGTCGTTCAGCATGGTCTCGATGTAGGTCATCACAGCCTTGTCGCCCGCCTCTCCGGAGATTCCAAAGGGGTTGCGGTACTGGTAAGGGAAGGGGAGAAACTGCACGTCACTCATCAAACCGGGGACAACAGACTTCGTGTCAAGGTTTCCCATCATGGCCAACGGGCCTTGGCCGTGACCGTGGTAGCCTCCGTGGAAGGCAGCCACGCTGCGTCGGCCGGTGGCAATTTTGCACATCTTCACCGCAGCGTCAAGGCAGTCAGTCCCGGCGGGGGAGCAGAAGTGGACACGAGTGAGCTCCTTGGGGATAACCGTCATGAGCTCGGTCACGAAGTGGTCCTTCTCGGGCGTGCAGAGGTCGAGCGTCTGCATGGGCGCGCCGGAGTCGAGGAATTTGCGCATCGCATTCACGGTAACCGGGTGGTTGTGTCCGAGGGCCAGAGTTCCAGCCACACCCAAACAATCCAGGTACTCAGTGCCGTCGGTGTCCCAAAGCTTGCAGCCCTGGCCCTTGGCGAACACGGCAGGGAACTTGCGGACATACCCGCGGCCATTGGATTCGCGCTTGGCAGCCCGGTCCAACGCATCCTTACCCCCGTTTTTGGCAGCGAGTTCCGCCAATGCAGGGTGGGCGTAATCAGGCTGAGCAGACAAGCGGCGCACGGCCGGGCGGGCCAAAGGCCTTGCAACAAGGGTCAGAGCGCGATGCATTTCGAGATCGCGTTGTTGTGGCGGTTGTCTCGTGTGCGATCTATTACCGCAGTGGTCGTTGCCAAAACCCATACGTAGCCCTATTGATCAGGAATCTGAATATCGATGAGACGCTTCCATCAAATAGATTTGCCGCACCGGGAGTTCGGGATGTCGGGTGTCGGCGAGAGCCGGGGCGAGTCAGGTGTTCGGGGTTCGAAGGAATCGAATCGCTTCACATTTATGAGGGTACGCTGTCACTCCTCAGCGGTTTCCAGGATGTTTGACTACATGACACTCTCTCACACACTGCAATGCCATCCTCTTCGAGTATATTATACTCTCCCTCTCTCTCTCTTCAACTTACAGCAAAGTACCAAAAGTAAGAAACGCTTTATCTCCGGGGTAGTTACTTTTGTGCCAGCTAGGGATTGCAGTGGGACCCTCATACGTGAATCAAAAAAAGCACAGTGCTATCAAAAGGCAAAAACCATGCAAAAACAAAAAGAGTGCACAAAAGTAAGAAACGTGCCCATCACTTCCCTTTGGTACTTTACGGAAGGTCAGATTAGACAAGCCTTGAAATTTCTTAGCTATATCGTACCCCCGGGTCAACAAATTTGTCAAGCGTTGATTTCTTACTCAAGTTTAGTATTTCTTCCTTTTTGGTACTTTGCTGTACCCGGCTAGTACTGTCCGAACTACTAGTGCCTCCTAGTCGAGTACGATATCGTACCAGTACGACGTTTTTTTTCAGTGGATAATTTTCCGATGACAGAATTTTCTGATCTGATTGCCAGTTTGGCAGGCCCCTGAGGAATTCGGACCCTTTGTGGTCTCGCTCGGTTTTCAATCCTGGACGGCCAATCCGCCAAAAGAAACACTATCTATGCCCATTTGAAAAATGACCCATCGTACCGAAATTGTCGTACTAGTACGACATATGGAGGACTAGTACGACGCTCGACTAGGATACCAGCGGCTGGTATGTGTTGGCTGGTACGGATTGATTAGAAATATCTATCAACTGTCACCTGCGGTATAATCGTTTGATTAGGCTGGTTCCGGTTTGATTACGGCTGGTACGCAGGAAATAGGCACTAGGCTTCAACTCGCTGTAAAGCCCTGTTCCCCTATTCAGAGTGCCGGAATTATATATTAATTCCCCGCCCAGGCAGGGCCAGGCTGTCGGAACTTGATATCGTCCTACCAAATTGTTTGATATCGTCCTAGGCCGGACTTGATATCGTCCGGCCGGAACTTGATATCGTCCCACCGGAACTTGATATCGTCCTACCGGAGGCAAAAAGTGCAAGCTTCTTTCGAGCTGGCCACAAACGGCCGGATTCTTTTTTGGCGGGAAGTATTTTGTTAACTGGATCGGCGCCGATTCAGCTAGTTTCGTGTAATCAACTCAGGGCCGAGCTTCACATGGGTTAACAGGGTCTCCCCTCCGAGTCGGGCATTATGGGCGAGATAACACCTCGGCCTTGGCTCGGATAACCTATACGTATTCTGTTCTGCGCCCATAATAATAATTTTAATTAATTTCTGCAAAGAATATATAATTTTGTTCTGTTTCTGCCGCTTGCTAGATAATTTGAATTTTGTTATATGTTCTGTTTGAAATCTCTCTCTCTCTCTCTCTCTCTCTCTCTCTCTCTCTCTCTCTCTCAAGGGGTGATTGTTGGCCGCTCCGCGGTTTCCAGGATGCTTGAAGAAACTCTCTCTCTCTCTCTCTCTCTCTCTCTCTCTCTCTCTCTCTCTCTCTCTGGAGGGCGCGAGGAGATGGTAGCGCATCGTGATCGTCGTGCTCGTTACCGACTCTCTCTCTCTCTGAATGGCCCCCCCCCCCCCCTCTCTCTCTCTGCCCCAGAGAATGAATTAATTAACAGAATACATCTAGTTCGGGCAGATCTCCGAATATTCAATCTCTGTGGGCGCTGCTACGCAGTTCCTGTGGCCTGTGTATGTGTGTTCCACTGGCCGCCGCTCATGCATGATATTGTATACATGACTAGTAACTAATATAGGATATATTAGTGCACTACAGTAGTCGACCATATGTGCCATATCTCTCTCTCGCTTCAGTCCCAGTAACACACTCGTCGCCGGTAATCTTTGTGGTAGCCAGACAAAAGGTGAGAAGCCGAAAGCAGTCTGTTCACGCCAAAATCAATTGCAACGAGAGCTCCAAAACGTCAGCAGACATTGCCGTATTTTCAATTTCCCAGCCCGAGCCGACGATCAACACAGCATCAATGTTTTGTGAGTGTGCTTCATGTCTCCTAAACAGAGAACATCTGCAGCGTTTTTGATTCGAGCGAAGGTCAGAAAGCTGTTATTACAGACAAATTTTCTCGCTGAGGAGCAGTCTTGGAGTCCACCAAATCATATAAATAGTGATACTCGGAAAGTTACAGTTTTGAGACCCCAGCAGGTTAAATTTGATCACTCGGATTTCTCGCCCGCGGGCTTCTTGTACGTGTGCTGGAAGAAATTGTTGAACAGCATGTACAAGAAAGCACCAACCAGCACAGCGTTGAGCCAGGATGCAATGGAGCCACGGCAGTAAGTGCCTGTGAGGTAGAAATAGAGAAATGGGATCGAGGTGCCAATGTCCACGAGGAACTGCACCATCTGCATCTTCGTAAGCACCTTGCGCCACCAGATTTCGAAATCCAGTGCCCTCCAGGCAAAGTACCAGTACATGAAGACGTGGACACTGGCATTGTTAACACATGTAATCCAGCCCATGATCATCTGGCAAAAGGGATCAGTTGGTGACAATTTGAGTCGGCATCATCATATACACTCACATGCTCGTGGACGGCAAACCAGCAGGTGAACACAACAATGATGTGATGGAACAGGTGAAGCACTGTAAGATCGCGCTTGCGAATAACCAGGAACACAGTGTCGAGGAGTTCGTAGTACTTGGACAAGTAGAAGAGGTTACCCCACTGCAGGAGCGGCCCGTCGACGTCATCGGAAACACCGCAGTAAAGCTTGAACAGGCCGAAGTTGTAGTAAGCCCAGATGGCCGAGTAAATTCCACCAACGGCCATATACAGAGAAATGGCTGTGAGGAAGAAATTGTGTGCAGCCAGAAGGTAAGGCGTCTTAATGGGCTTGCGAGATTTCATCCACTCTCGCATCAGGAAAATGACGACAATGTAAACTGCAACTGAAGCGCATGGCACCCAGAACGGATGGAGCCGTGGTGAGATATAGTGCAGAAGCGGACCCTCCGGCGCTTTCAGCAACCAATCGTAATTGTTCATATTCGGTTTCGCGCGTGTTCAGACTGTTGCCGTCTGTTGCGCCCTTTGAAACGTGTGGGTTTTTTTGTTTCATCGGGATATCCTTGGGCGCCCCTTGTTGCTCGCTACAGACGCACATTACAGTTACACGGTAAGGGTGCGATAATGTCCAGCCATGCAGGAGAATTCTCGCCCAAGGAAGCGGACTCGACACAAGGACTTCAACGCACGAATGCATGAGAGAAATCCGTACCGAGACCGCCCAGACTTTGTGGAGCTCGCGCATCAGTGCCCTGCCTTGGTTGGAAACCATGTTCGTGTGGATTCCTCGGGAAAAGGTCATATCGATTGGCACGATCCGGACGCTCTCATTTCTGTGACTGCTGCCTTGCTGCTGCGTGATTTTGGGCTCACTTGGAAAATACCACCTGGGCGTTTGGTCCCACCGGTCCCGAACCGTTTAAACTATGTGCTTTGGTTGCAGGATCTGCTTGGGTCGGAACAGGGCCACCGCGGCATCGACATCGGAACTGGTGCCAGTTGTATTTACCCTCTTCTCGGTGTCAAGTCTTCCGGGTGGAACTATGTTATTGGGACGGACATTGATCCCACCGCCTTGGCTGCAGCCAGAGCCAACGTGTCGGCCAATCAATTGAATGATCAAATTGAACTCCGCCTCGTCGAGCCTGTCCCAGATCTTGGGCCGCTCCGACAAGCTCTCCAACCCTCAGATTCAAATTTTGACTTTTGTATGACGAATCCGCCATTCTTTTGTTCAGAAGACGAGGCCAGGGGTGGATGGAAAGCAGAATCTCCGAGCGCAGCCTGCCCAGCTGTGGTCACAGAGTTGATAACGGAGGGCGGGGAGGAGGCGTTTGTTGGTGGCATTGTTAGTGATAGTCTCCTACTGCGTGATCGATTTCGATGGTGAGGGTATTGGATGTTGTCTCTCATGTTCTGAGAGTTCCTCCAGGTACACCGCAATGCTTGGACGCCGCGCCACCGTTCGACGCCTTCTCGCTCGGTTGCGAACTGGTGGAGTTCAGACGGTGGTGACCACCCAGTTTTTTCAGGGCCGCACGGCTCGTTGGGGGCTCGCCTGGTCCTTTACCCATGACGCTCCTGGTTTAAACGCAGATCTCGGGGAATCGGACGACGACGAACTCGAACCTGTGCGTCCCTGCCAGGCGTCGCGACCACCCAACGACACACGTCCGCAACAGCACTGCGTGACTCGGATACCGGTTCCAGGGGTGCCCAAGAACGATGCCCTTGATCGTGTCCGGACCTATCTGAGTCATCAACAGCTTGTGGTCGTCAACCCACCGCCCATCGCCACAGACCCCAGCGAAGCGACCGTGATCCAAGTGCGACGTCGCGGCTCTGAGACCGTGGAGGGCGAGCTGGACCTGATCGTGCGCGTGACTGGCGCAGATGATGGGGCCGTGGTGGAGGGGTGGGTTGGCAAGTGCGTCCGGCACGCCGCCGCCGATGCTCACAAGGTTTTGCAAGCCATGGGGGGCGAGGTCGCGCGGACTAACCGGTGTGTTTTGACAGTGTGGTAGACTCTTTCTCTCTCTGCCCCCCCCCGTCATCTCCCCTGTGTGCCCCCTCTCTCCTCTCTCCCCCTCCCGCCCCCCTCTCCAGTCACGCTTGCTGCGTTGACAACACCCACGCAGAAAGTGGCGTCGGCAGTCTCAGGCAGAAACACGACCCGCTTCCGGGCCACAGCCGGCAGCGAAAGACGCTAGTGCGCACGATGCTAGTGCGAACGATGCTAGTGCGAAAGCCACTAGTGCGTAACGTCTCTGAATTTTACTTGATGCCGCGAACAGTGACCGCCACGTGTACTCGACTGGGTCTAACGGTGACTGTCACGTAAACAGTGACGACCGTGCGTACAAGATTGGATCTAACATTGACTGTCACGTGAACAGTGACTGCACCTGTATTTGACTGGATATAACGGTGACTGTGACTGTCACGTGAACAGTGACTGCTATTTGACTGGATCTAACAGTGGCTGTGACTGTCACGTGAACAGTGACTGCTATTTGACTGGATCTAACAGTGACAGTGACTGTCACGTGAACAGTGACTGACAGTGTATTAACACTGACTGCACCTGTATTAGGCTGGATCTCACAGTGTCTGTCACATGAACAGTGACTGCACCTGTATTTGACTGGATCTAATGTCACATGAACATGTAGGCATGGGGCTCCGAGCCAACAACTTTCTACCGAACTTCATGGCAAGAAAAAACAAACCAAAACCCCATTAAACAATACACATACACAGTCGCGAAACAAAATTGATTTACTTTTTTCTCCTGCGGTTTTTCCTTCTTTCAAGATTGCCTCGACTGGCAACGTGACCGGCAGCATATCCTGAAAATGCTGCCTGTGCAGATATGGACACTGTGGTCAGTTGAAATTCAACAGGATATCACCTGAATCGCCAGGAATCGCAACTGGCGCAGACCTTTTCGTATCAGGTGCAATGCCTGCATCACTGCCATCAGTGAGTTATCAGACCCGAAGCAAAGGAAAAAATCAGTGGGGCGTTGTCCATGGGAGGTGCAATTCGGGGTTTCTGGTCGAGTACTGTCGTGGGACCACTTCGCGCATGGTGGTGCACAAAACGAGCACAATTGCAGCTGTGTGCGACGCTGACGCTCTGCTGCTCAAGCCCTTCGGCATTGCTGAAAAAAGATTTTAAAAAAACAAAGCTGCTTGATCCAGAGAATACTAAACTGGATTGGTTTACAAATCCATGCTTGATTACACCGAAAGCCCCGAGATTCGGGCCGAGAAATTAGGGCTTTCCGGAGTATCCGAACCAGGCGAACCTGCGTTTGCTTTTCATGCCAAGGGCCGCTCGTAAGCAACCCCGGTACTCGGGTCATGACGCCGAATGCAGCGCCAATTGTGAGGCTCTTGATTTGGCAGGGTTCGATCCTATGGACCCTCCCCGAATGCCTCTAACTCTCGTTCCACGAGCACCGCCCGTCAACCCAGAGAGCCTCTATGTTTATGGGTATCTTGCAGTGAACTCCATTCCGGAAGGTGGACAGCTCAGCAATGCAGAAGCACTTGCCCCCCGTGATAACGGTCACAGTGTGCAGTCTGAAGAGCCTGCCAGCGCTCCTCGCTCGAAGACCCCTGGTCATCGGCGAACGGCCAGCTGTCCCACCTTTGAACCAGCACACTACGTCGAATTTACCGTCGTGTGTTCTGACAGTCGAGTCGAGGAGCACAAGTCCCAGAGTTCCAAGAAGGGCCACCGTCGTACACATAGCCTGCCTCCTAATTTTGAGTTGATTATCCGACCAGTTCCTGGCGGGAGCTACAGCTCTGCAGTGTCCGAGGCCGCAACAGAATCCTGGAGTCCAGAGATTGAGCTTCCTCTGGCGGACCCCGACGTTCCACAGGGGCCCAAACCGATGCCGCACAAGGATTTGACTCCCCCGATGGTCTCTGCGCCCATGCCAAAGAAGGGCGCCCAGGGTGGAAGCAGAGGGCATCGACGGACAGCGAGTGAGCCACCACTGTCGTCGTTGGAAATCGCCAAGGTGTCGCCATACTGCTGTTTCAACTGCTCTCTACGAGGGCACAAGAGCAGGGACTGCCCAGAGCCTTGTAGCTACTGCCGCAAGGCTGGGCACTGGAGTGGGGAATGTCCCACACTGCCCAAATCCGGAGAGCATCTTCCGCACGTCCCTCTGTTGTGTTTCAACTGCAATAAGTCTGGACACAAAAGCGTTGACTGCCCAGAGCCATGCACCTACTGTAATGGCACGGACCACCTAAGCAAGAATTGCCCCGTGCGTCGTGTCAAATAACTGCTGGTGACACGTCGCTCAGCCAACTGTGCGACCCGCCATGATGTGATAACTTTACGTTTTCGACGCGTCGTTATCGTCGTTAAGACTGTTAGTTCTGTTGCAAGTTAACTTCGATCGTGATTCGAGTCCGTTGTATTCCTCGGGCCGGCCAATAAATACGTGTCGGTTCACCCACAGACTCCCGGTTGGAACAGAGTGCCATTGTTCACTTCTGCGGGAGAGAGTGCTCCAAGAAAGCAATGTCGAGGTTGCACTAAGTAAACTGGTGATCCGGAGACGCGGACAAGATGCTAAATTTCTGACCTCGTGATGACCAGCAAAGATCGCGAACAAGTTCATTCGGGTTACAGATCGCTGCTCACAAGGATGCTCTGTTCGGCCTCGATTCGCATTGACTCGACTTGATGACGAAGCTGTTCCGCGTCCTCCGCCTGCGAGAAGGTTACAAAACTCCACCACACCAGTCGAATTACTCGAGCAGTGAAAGTGGATTTGA
>QUTJ01031524.1:0-12468 GCA_003573635.1 Goniomonas avonlea | reverse complement strand
ATCACCTGCTGTCCCTTTTCCAACTGTATTGCCTCGTGATCCTTGAGCATCGCAGTGCGGATCTCGGGCCCCTTGGTGTCCAGCAGCGTGGCCGCGAACGAGTCCTTCTCTTTGCACACCTGGAAACGAGGGGATCAGCGAGAACAAACTTGATCTCAATAACACTGAAATAAGATCGGGATCATAATAGATCAACGATGTGTCAGTTGTACGGGCAGAGCGAGCTCTCGACAATTCGCCTTTCAGAACCACCGCGAGGAGGGGGGCTCCCAATGTGATTCAGTCTTGCAAGATCTACAATCGCGTGTTCTTTCACAATATTGTAGAGACTAAGATTGTCGCGGGTCCTCAGCCACTGGATTGTCAGTGAGTTGCTCTGCTTCAGTTCGCTCGCAAACAAGCCGGTCAGTTGGTGCAAAGGACCAGTTGTGGTGCCGCATCACGCCTGCCATTGCACATCAGGCCACCTTGACTCAAAAAGTCAGCTGCGGTTTCCCTTCCTCCGCTCAGACAATTGTCGCCTCGCCTTGCTGGACCGCTCTCTCACTCTCTCTGTGTGTTGTTCGTTCGCTCTCTGCACCTCGTGATTGAAAAGGCACAGAAGGAGCGGGCACACTGAGGGAGGAGGCACACTGAGGGAGGAGGCACACGGAGGGAGGGAGAGGCTCACCTGGCGGAACCGCTCGAGAACCTCGAGGTGCGCGGCGTGTTCGCCGTGCGAGAAGTTGAAGCGCGCAACGTTCATGCCTTGGTCGAGCAGCGCACCGAGCTCCTCCGCGGACCAGCACTTGGGCCCCATGGTGCACACAATCTTCACCTTGCGGGTCGGCGCGTCCGGCTTGAAGATCTCCGGAAGCGAGATGGCGGTGGTGCGGAGGGAGATGGTGTGGTCTGCGGCTGGGGCGGCGTACGGTGTCATGTCGCCGGGGGTGCACAGCACACGCATCTGGGGGCTGCTGTCGGCGTCTGGGCTGCGGGTGCCGGTGAAGACAACCACGTCGCGGCCGGGGGGGCAGAGGCGGCTGGAGAGGAGATGCCGCAGCGCGCCTTTCACAAGAGTCTTGGCGTCGCCGCTGACGAGGGGAGACGAGCCACATGGCAGTGGCGGTTCTAGCAAAGCGTACATGGCGTAGCCCGTGTTGCATTGCCGCGCGACGTGGGGACTTGCGGTGACAACCAGGACAGGCACGCACGGGCGAAACTTGCATATGAGGCGCGGGAGGCGGCCAGTCTCCGACAGCACGACAATCGCCCCTGCCTGAAGGTCAATCACGTTTTTGGCGGCACAGCCAGCGATACTCTCAGCAGACGTCATTGGTTTTGGTGAGAAGTCTCGAATGAACTCGTAGACCTGGTAATGGTTGACACCAACTTCAGCATTGCGGACTATCGCAGCCATGGTGGTGACCGACTCGGCAGAGAAGGCCCCGTTGGCCGTCTCGCCGCTCAGCATGACGGCGTCGGTGCCGTCAAACACAGCGTTGGCCACGTCCGTCATCTCGGCCCGCGTCGGCCGAGGGTTGGTGATCATGGACTCCAGCATCTGCGTCGCCGTCACCACAAACTTGCCCGCCACGTTGCACTTGGTGATGAGCATCTTCTGAGCGAGACACACTTTCTCCGGCGGAATCTCCATCCCCAGGTCCCCTCGCGCCACCATCACGCCGTCCGTGTACCGCAGGATCTCGTCAAAGTTGGTCAGCCCCGCCTGGTTCTCAATCTTGGAAATGATCTTGATGTGCTGCCCCCCCGCCTCGTCCAGGATCCGCCGAATCAGCTGCACGTCGTCGCCGCTCTGCACAAACGACGCCGCGACATAGTCCATCTTGTGCTTGCACGCAAAGTTCTGCAGGTCGTCGATGTCTTTCTCCGTCAGCACAGGAATGTCCACCTTGACACCCGGAAGGTTGCAGTTTTTGCGCTCGCCCAGCTTGGCCGTGTTGAGCACCTCTGCCCTGAGCTCCACGTCGTCAATGATCTCCGTCACCCGCAGGCTGATCGTCCCATCGGCGACCAAAATTAGACTCTCAACTTCCACGCTTTGGCAGAGTTTGTCGTACGACAGCCCGATCTTGGTCTCTGTGTCGGTCTTGTACCCTTCCCACGAGGTGTACTCTGCACCCACCGCCCGCACTATCACCTGCTGTCCCTTTTCCAACTGTATTGCCTCGTGATCCTTGAGCATCGCAGTGCGGATCTCGGGCCCCTTGGTGTCCAGCAGCGTGGCCGCAAAGGAGTTTTTGTCCGAACACACCTGTCCAAACTTGTCAGATACCCAGGTGCTACTCGAGGTGCACATCACGTGCACAACACTCTCGCGTCGATTTCTGTTCGAGATGGGGGACGCGATGAAGGATACAACGACCATGGAGCTCGCTGACAAGCTGGCGTCGCAAGAGTCAACATGCCAATCACCTTGCGGAACCGGTCGAGCACCTCGAGGTGAGCGCCGTGCTCCCCGTGCGAGAAGTTGAAGCGGGCCACGTTGAGGCCGGCGTCGAGCAGGTGTCCGAGCGTCTCCTCGGACCAGCACTTGGGCCCCATTGTGCAGAAGATCTTGCACCCACGACTGTGCACAACATGTCAGGTGCCACCGGGGGGACAGAACCATCGAACTCCTGCTTTGGTGGTGCATCGTACATTACAGAGAGGCAACAGGGTCGGTGGTGGTGCTGCTGGCTGTGCTGCTGTGCGAGAGGTGATCATTGCAGAGCGCAACGCGTAGACAAGGACAACGGCAACGCACATGACTGACTCCTTGGCCGGATGCAGAATGTGGTGCATTGAAATCTTTGCGGCTCGGACTGTGAGGGTCCCGACCCGGTGCCAAGCCTCGCCCAGCGGAGGGGCAGGCGTGTCAAGGAGCGCCCCTGCCAGGCCACCGTTATGGCGGAACACCTTCATGACTGGCTGCTCGTCGGCGTCCGGGGCGCTCTGTCCTATAACGAGCACGACAGCGGTGTCGTCGGTGAGCAGGTCGATGGAGCAAGCGTACTCCGTGGCCTCGGCCAGGACCACTGTGGCGTCGTCGAGCTGGTCGACGAGGAGGGAGTACTGCCCGAACACGCAGCTCGTCTGGCGCGCGACCTCGGGAGACGCAGTCACAACCAGGATCGGACTCACGGGTCGATACTTAGAGACGGTGTTTGCTGCGAGGCCAGAGCCGCTAAACACAATAATGAGCCCTGCCTCGGAGGAATCGATGGCACCGTCGAGGTTTGTGTCACCAGCCAGATCAATGGCGTTTTTGGCGGCGCAGGAAAACACAGACTCTTCCGGAGACAGAGTCTTGCGGTTTCCGAGGGTATTCCAGTACCGAATCATGGCATACTGATCGTAATAATCGATACCAAGCTCGGCGTTTGACACAATTGCGGCCATGGTGCGCACAGCAAGAGAAGGAAACGACCCGTTGGCCGTCTCGCCGCTCAGCATGACGGCGTCGGTGCCGTCAAACACAGCGTTGGCCACGTCCGTCATCTCGGCCCGCGTCGGCCGAGGGTTGGTGATCATGGACTCCAGCATCTGCGTCGCCGTCACCACAAACTTGCCCGCCACGTTGCACTTGGTGATGAGCATCTTCTGAGCGAGACACACTTTCTCCGGCGGAATCTCCATCCCCAGGTCCCCTCGCGCCACCATCACGCCGTCCGTGTACCGCAGGATCTCGTCAAAGTTGGTCAGCCCCGCCTGGTTCTCAATCTTGGAAATGATCTTGATGTGCTGCCCCCCCGCCTCGTCCAGGATCCGCCGAATCAGCTGCACGTCGTCGCCGCTCTGCACAAACGACGCCGCGACATAGTCCATCTTGTGCTTGCACGCAAAGTTCTGCAGGTCGTCGATGTCTTTCTCCGTCAGCACAGGAATGTCCACCTTGACACCCGGAAGGTTGCAGTTTTTGCGCTCGCCCAGCTTGGCCGTGTTGAGCACCTCTGCCCTGAGCTCCACGTCGTCAATGATCTCCGTCACCCGCAGGCTGATGGTCCCATCTCCGAGCAAGATGGTGCCACCGACCGCGACGCTGGAGCACAGCTTGTCGTACGACAGCCCGATCTTGGTCTCTGTGTCGGTCTTGTACCCTTCCCACGAGGTGTACTCTGCACCCACCGCCCGCACTATCACCTGCTGTCCCTTTTCCAACTGTATTGCCTCGTGATCCTTGAGCATCGCAGTGCGGATCTCGGGCCCCTTGGTGTCCAGCAGCGTGGCCGCGAACGAGTCCTTCTCTTTGCACACCTGGCGGAACCGGTCGAGCACCTCGAGGTGAGCGGCGTGCTCCCCGTGCGAGAAGTTGAAGCGGGCCACGTTGAGGCCGGCGTCGAGGAGGGCGGCCAGGCCTTCGGCTGACCAACACTTGGGCCCCATAGTGCACAGCACCTTGGTCTTACGACTGTGGATCCTCTTCAATTTAATTGCTTAAAAAGGAATAGGACTCACATTGTTGCTTGGCTATCGATGATCATGGGCAAACTGACTCGCGTTGATCGCTCGATTCTCGTGTCGATTGTGATCTGTGGGGGCATCACGTTTTCTGGACAATACTCGGGCTGCCATTCCACAGTGGCCTTGAGCCGAAGGACCTTTGCTCTTGTGAGGATTTCGTCCTGCAAGTTCATGAAAGATCTTTGTCGGATCGAACCTCGCCGACCCAAACTGCCTTTTCGCCCCGAACTTTTGCGAGTGGTGCTGGATGGTGACTCCTTTTCATCCTTCGCTGGCAGGACAAGGGGGGCAACAAACACGTTAAGGGGCTTTTCGGATTCAACACTGGTTGCTACTTCCGCACAGTGCTTTTGTTTCGTTTGATTACGACTACCGTCCGTTGGTGCATTCGTGGAAGGCTCTGCGTCGATTACTTTCGACGCCTCTTCCTTCAAATGGACCTGAGCGGAGTGAGTGGCCCCATCCGTTTCTGCACTTTCATCAGTGGCCTGTTTGGGCGGTGCATTTGGTTTGGAGCCTGCGTCGGTCGCGGACGACGCCCCACACCCCATGGAACGACAACCAGAGAACGGCTCGGGACCGACACAGGTTCGATCTCATCAGACTCTGCTTTCAATCCGGAACATCATCATCATCTCATCAAGAGAAAACACACCTTTTCAAAGTTCCAATCGTCAAGCCAGGCTCTCAGTCTTGACGAGAGCAAAGTGAGAGCTTGCTCTCGAAGGACCAGTTGTGGTGGTCACAACTGGCCTGCTCACAACTGGCTCTTCTCGAAGAACTTCTCGAACAGCCGACGCGCGGGCCATGCAGGGCCTCCTCGCGCTCCCATCGGATCTGCTTGCAAGGGTGCTATTTCAGGGCAATCTTGACGCCCAAGCACTCTGCCTACTGCGGCAATCTTGTCGGTTTGCTCGGTTTGGTGAAGGGGAATCTGTTTGGCAAGAAACCGCACGTGATCTGAGCTGGGCTGTCGACGGGCAGCTCGCACCTCTGGAAGAAGAAACGTGGTTGCACGTTCTTCGCTTTTCCGAGGTGCTAGAAGGCATGAAGCCCGCGTCAGCACTCGGTGGAGGTTGGTCCTCCACCGTTGTTGTGGATGGCGATGGGAGAGTTTGGTCGTTTGGGGACGGCGAGGATGGAGCCCTCGGTCACGGTGATGGCGAGAGCGAACTCACTCCCCGTTTAATTTCTGGTTTGAAAGGGGTTGCCGCCGTGTCACGTGGACCCGCTGCAAACCACACTGTCGTTGTCCTCCAGGATGGCGGGCTGCGTAGTTTCGGTGCAGGTTCCGCAGGGCAACTCGGGCCCACAGAGCCGTTCTTGCGATCAAGATCCTCATCCATGGGCCACCTGGAGTCTTTCAATCTCCTGGCGCCCGAGCCTGTCATCGGCTTTGGTTCAGGGGCTTTGCGAGCTGTGCAGGTCGCGACCGGACGTCTGCACACCGTGGTTTTGATCTGGGATGGTCGAGTTTACACATTTGGCGACAACAGCCATGGTCAATGTGGGCACTCGAATGAGGGCGACGTCTTGCCACACGAAGTCGTGCCTCCCTGTGCTGGTGCAAAGTACGTCGCAGCCGGGTACGCGCACACCGTGGTTGCGTTGACTGACGGGAGGGTCTGCACCTTCGGTCGGGGTATGCGCTCTCCTCTTAAGTTGCCCAAAATAATATGTTACCCCAGGGGAATATGGTCAAACTGGGCATGGGGTGGGTGATGATGTCATGCAGCCTCGGGTCGTTGACGGCGTGAGTGGAGCGACGAGTGTTCACGCGGGAGCACACCACACCGTGGCTGTGACAAGCCCTGGGTGCGTTTACGCATGGGGACGCAGCGATCACGGTCAGGTACTTGCTTTTGCTGAATCATATTCATGCATTCCAGAGTGAGACAACTCGGTTGTGTCCGTTCCGGAGGTGTTTTGGCGAAGCTCTCTCGGTGCTAGTTTAAACCCCCAGTTGTTGTCACGGCAACCGCGAAGGGTTTCCACGTCAGTGTTGGCTGATTGGATCAGCATCGGCAAAGGCGTTGTCAATATTTCGATGTGTGGTCCAATTCGGCCGATCCCTTAGTCGAAGTAAAAGTTGCAGTGTGCTTTCGCCTAGTTGAAGGTGCACATACAGAGGCAGACAGGGAGGGAGGGAGGAAGGGAGGGCGATCGGCGAGCTTTTTAACGGCGAGCGAAGGATATCGATCTCACATCAGGTGGCGTACCGCTCTCACGCTGGCCGCAGTGCGGGCACGAGGCCTCGGGCATCCCGCACCCTGTGCGCGCCTTCGCGGAGCTGGAGGTGACGGCCGCGGCGGCTGGAGGAGCGCACACCGTCGTCGTCGACGCAGCTGGGGTGGCGCGCGTGTTCGGCCTCTCCGCGACCACGTGCACTGTCCTACGAGCCGTTGCCGTGTCTGCGGGTGACATGTACGCTATAGTACTGGACGCTGAGGGCCGTGTGTGGACCTGGGGGTCGAACGAGCATGGTCAGCTTGGGCATGGCGACGAGGAGGATCTGGATGAGCCTGCGGAGGTGGCAGGGCTGACGGTGCTGCTGCGTCCGCACCCCGTGTGGCGACAGGACGCCACCCTCGACCCCGTGTTGTGAGCGAGAGCTAGGGCGCCCGCCTGCGACAGTGTTGGCTCCTGCTGGTGAATGTTGCCTGTCACGCTCACGGTCACTCTGTCACCGTACTATTTCGGTCACCGCTTGCCTGACTTGGGAGGCCTGAGATGAACTTGGCTAATGCAGCCTCTGCGGTATCTATGCGACCGTGTACTGCATTAAAATACCAAGATTAATAGTACTGGAGATACACTCTGTTGCAAGTCTTTCGGTCTGTTGCGACGACCGGGTTCTGAGACAGCAAGTCAACAATAGCGCAGCATGTTGTCTGAGAAGCAACGCGTACGCAGCGCAAGAGGCATTTTGTTTCAGTAAGGTTTGCGGGCCGGCGTGCACATAAGTTCACGGTACATGCGGGCGAGACCACACCCGACAGTCACATTGGCTGCAAGTGTGAGATGGATTCCGTCATCTTGCAATTGTAGATTGGGCAAGTCGAGGCAATGCACACCCTGCGTAGAAGTCAAACGCGGTCGTCCACTGGGGTAGCGCACCTTAACCTGGTGCTCCAGCTGGGCAGTGCGAACCGTGGTGATCCACGGTAGGCGGTCAGTACGGCCAGTCAACGCAACAGTTAAAATTGGGAGATAGGGGTCGTTAAGCCTGAACCGCAGCGCTTCGACCATATCTGCGAAACGGGAGCGATATGTCGCGGCAAGTTCACCATTCATGGCGTCCGTTTCGCCCTGATACCAAAGCTGCGAAATGCGGTTTTGAGCGGGTGGATGTGCGCACAGGACAGCTTACCACACCCCTGAGTTCTCCCAACTTTGAAGCCTTAAGTCCACGCACGACCATCTTTTCGAACAAGTCATTGTAAGGTTCCCATTCTGAGAGGGCTGATCCTCCGACGGCACACTGGATAGAGTTGGTAACGGGAGCACAGAGTGCTTACCAAACTCACGGGAACAAGCAAAATTGAAGGATGCAAATCCACGATCTCCTTGGCAAACACCAGACCAGGACCCACACCTTGCTTGTTCGGTGTGCGGGTATCAATGTCGATGTGCAAGGGCTCACCAGCAACCTCAACACTGGGAACAGTATCATCAAACAGCAAAATAATACAAGCACAAACCTTAAATCTGCATCAAGCCGGAGAACGCGCGGGTCCTCGACCTTATATTCTCTTGGAAACTCGGAGTCGTCAAAATAAAAGTCATCCGCCTCTCGAAAAATCCCGCCACGCCCACTCACTGGAGAAAAAGTAAGATCGAGGTGAGCCAAGAATGACCGTACTGTTTGATTGCCCGGCGAGAATAAACACGGCAGTTTTTGTTGCTGTTGACATTCGTTGAGCAGCAGCAGTCGGTCTGTCGGTCGCTGACTCGCTGGCCGCCGGCCCTCCTGTTCGGGAAAAATCTATCAACGACCGTTAAATTATTTTAATTGCACCTTTTGGCATTTCGAATACACGACGATTTTGCGCAACAACCACGTTTGACAGCTGACAGCCCGGTGAATCCCCTTCCCCGCAGTGACGCGAAGAAAATGTCGAGAAGGGCCGAGCTGAAGGAGGCTCTGATCGATTCTTCCGAGGATGAAATCGTCGAGGCTCGGCGCGGCACGTACACCGCTCCTGGTGCTGAGGGTATTGCACCAGACATGACCGATGCAGAAGCAGAGCGGCTCCTGGCAATCCATGGTGGGTCCAAGAGATCCCGAGCGACCGCGAGAGCTGACGTTTATCGATAGGGTTCAACGAGCTTGTTGAGGTGAAAGTCCACCCACTCCTCAAGTTCTTGTCGTACTTCAACGGTCCCATTCCTTGGCTGATGGAAATTGCGACCCTCATTTCATTTGTCCTGTACATTTTCTCCACGGTGACGCATCAACCAGACGCCGACCCAGGTGTGCAACTCCTGCGAGACGGCTTCTCTAACATTTTTCTCAGTCACTTGGATCGTCCTCCTCATTCTGTTGCTGGTGCGTAGAGAGAAACCCCATTGTGCTGTTTCTCAGCAACCCTCAGGTGAACGGCGTGATGGGCTTTAAAGAGGAGGCTTCAGCTGGAAGTGCCATCGATGCCCTGAAAAAGAGTTTGGCCCCAGCTTGCCGTGTGAGGCGAAACGGTCGGTTCATTGAACTTGCCTCGCGCCTTCTCGTCCCTGGAGATGTCGTCATTATCAAGGGTGGTGACATCGTGCCAGCCGACTGCAAGCTTGGCCCGGTGAGTCCGATCTTGTTTGAGGCAGATCGTTTTGACAGGAGTGACAGGGTGAACCGATGGAAGTTGACCAAAGTGCTCTCACTGGAGAGTCCCTGCCGGCCACTTGTTTCCCGGGAGACGTTGTCTACTCTGGCTCCATCATCAAGCGTGGTGAACTTCACGCCACAGTCGTCGCAACAGGTGAGGACTCGACGGGGGGGGGGGGGGGGGGAGCTAACGTGCGATGCTGATATTAATTTTATCTCTGTCAGGCGCCCAGACATTCTTCGGAAAGGCTGCGGCACTTGTAGGCTCCGTCCAGGAGATTGGTCACCTGCAGAAAGTCCTGCGCAAGATTGCGTTTTTCCTCATGATTGTCGGTATTTCCCTCGTGGTCGTTCTGTTCGCCATCCTCATGAAGGTTCAAAACCGGTGGGTCGACCTGACTTCTACAATACCTTGACCATATTCCCCATTTTCCCGTTCCAATGGTGATGGTGCGATGGGGGGATGGTGAGGTGGTGCGATGGTGTGGTTGCGTCACGGCGTAATGTGATGATGGTGTGGTCGTGTGATGGTGTGATGACGCGATGCACCTTACCCACTCCCCCAGACCCTGGTCCCAGGCGTTGGTGTCCTGCCTGGTGCTGGTTGTCGCTTCCATTCCCATTGCGATGCAGGTGAGCACCGTTCGTCACGATGCAGAAAGAAGAAGAAGAAAAGCATACACAACAACATACACCTCAGCGTATGTCCAAATAAATGCTGCTCGGGCGGTAGCTCACTCTCTTTCTTCTGGAGCGCGAGAATGGGAACCGGGAAAGGAGAGCAAAACGGGGAGCGAGGAAGGGCAGAGTCGAGGGCTCGGACCGCGCACCACATGCACACAACGGACACACATACACACAACATGTTGACGCTCGACTTCCCTCAAGGTTGACCCCTCGCTCATTCACTTACGAATCCGTCAGGTGGTGACTACCGCAACGATGGCGGTTGGTGCTCGCAACCTTGCCACGGAGAAGGCCATTGTGGCCCGTCTTGCTGCGATTGAGGAGCTCGCTGGCATGACCATTCTGTGCAGGTGAGCGACAGACACACACTGTGCGGCTGCGTGTATGAGATGGGAGAGAGGGAGGGAGAGGCGAATGGGAGAGAAGGTGGGGGTGTTGAGGGTCTTGAGTGCGCCATGGTGGAAGGAAGGAAGGGAGGAGTGAGCAGAGGAGGGGGTGCAAGGGGGGAGGGGGGGTGCGGACACTTTTTCTTGGATTAGATTCGATTTGTGATGATCACCATCAAGTACTGATCGGGCTTGACAGTGACAAGACTGGTACGCTGACCAAGAACAAGCTCACACTGGACACGCCTACGGTGTTCATGGGAACGGAGGAGGAGTGCATCTTTGCCTGCGCTCTCGCTGCTAAATGGGAAGGACAGGACGCCATTGACGGCTGCTTGACTGCTGCAGTCGCTGACCAGGTGTGGCTCAACGCCATGGGCGTCTATGTGGCGTGATGGTGGATCCGTTCACCCCCTCCGTCGTTCCTCGTCCGCTCTTTCTCCCTCCTTCCCTCCCCCTCCTCCAGAACCTGGACGCTGGACAAAACAAGTCGCAAGGTCCTTGGTTTCACTCTTGAAGGGATCACAGGCTGCTCACAGGCCATTTCCGATATTTTCTCTCTCTTCCAACACTACGGTTCTAGATCCGGACACAGGCACGTGCATGTTGCTTCTCAAATGTCTAGTCATCACAGCGGCCTTCGACCGGGCTCACTGCTGCCTCAGGAGCACCTCTTCAAGCACAATCAGACCAAGTTCATTCCGTTCGACCCCGTGTCAAAGCGCACTGAGGCCAGCATTACCACCCCTGACGGTCAAAAGTTCAGGCGAGTACAAGGACCTGTTTGCTCTGTTGTTCTTTGGTGTCGTTTCTCGTTCCTTACCGGATTCCTGTCATTTTGGAGATGTTTGGACAGCGCCAGCCGTGCCTGTAACGAGTGTGACACTAACTGCCGTGCCACAGGGTGTCCAAAGGCGCACCGCAAGTTATTGCTGCCATGGCACACAATGCCTCGTCAATCGCCGAGGAGGTCTGAGTTTTTCTGCCATATCCACTGCGTCAGACTTTTCGGCTTCAGGCTCCGTATCGGCCTCCAATATGCCGATGTGTTTGCCAATTTGGCAGCCTGGGCTTCGGTGGCCATTCGCTCCTCTCCCTGATCTCCGAAGATTGTGAAGAGACGGCAGAGAGCAAGCAGAGACAGAGCCAGCGAGACACAGAGACAGAGAGAACGAGGGACAAGCCGAGAACCACTCAGAGACGTGTCTGAGACCGTGTTGTTGCAGGTGGATGAGGTAATTGAGGCTTTTGGCACCCGCGGCTTCCGCGCGATTGGTGTGGCTCGCACTGACGAGAGCGACGTGTGGCACTTCCTTGGACTGGTCCCTCTGTTTGACCCTCCGCGCGATGACACTAAGGACACAATCGAGCGCGCCATGGCAATGGGTGTGGAGGTCAAGATGATCACTGGTGATCATGTAGGTCCACTCCCTCACTCGCGCACATCACGCCCACTCTCTAAGACTCTGTCTCATGCATGCGCGTGCTCCCACTCTCCCCATCATGCTCTTTCCACCATATCCCCTCTCTCTCTCTTTCGCAACGATCCCTCAACAGACACCCAGAAACAATCGCCGAATGGAAAGCGATAGAGCGAGGCTTGCCAGAAGCCTGTGCACACACCCACACACACAACAGGTCTTCTCAACAGGCACCAGATAACAATTCCACCCTCTCTCCTCATCCTTCTCCTCTCTTTCTCCTCGCCCCCTCCCCAAGCAGATTGCCAAGGAGACATGCCAATTGCCTCGGAAATCTCTCTTCCTGTCCCTGCTTTCTCTTGACCCCCATGCAGATGACGATTGCCAAGGAGACGTGCCGCCGCCTCGGAATGGGCACCAACATTTACACCATCGATGCCATGGAGAAGATCCACGGCGAAGCGCAGCAAGGAGAGATGGCCGAGAACGCGGACGGCTTTGCCCAGGTCCCGTTGACGTTTTCCCTCTCCTTCTCTCTCTCTCTGCCCTTGCTCCATCGCTCTTCCTCCCGTTCATCCCTCCCTCACATCCAATGGGCAGACATACCATCTGTGAGTGCGAGAGAGTTTGGAGATGTTGAGTCGTTGAGTTGTGAGTGGGATGCTGTGAGCGCGGGTGTCCTGGGTGCGGGAGTGCAGTGCGGGGGTGCGGG
>QUTJ01031523.1:0-12459 GCA_003573635.1 Goniomonas avonlea | reverse complement strand
TTCAGGTCTGCATGGTTCTTGGCCTGATGGGGTTTACCGAGTGCATCCTGGCGTTCGAGGTGCTGTCGTACGCGCCGCTCACGACCGTGGAAAAGTCCTTCAGCGCGTCGATTGGCGGCATCTCCTGGGGAGGAGACAAGCTGCCGCTGACCCCGGGACAGGTCCGATCCTTCCCGGCGAGGGAAAGTTGAGAGAATGCGCGAGAGTGTGCATGTTGAGAGCAGGGGGGGGGGGGGTAACTCAGACCCTCGCCCTCGAGCTCTCCCAGTGACTTCCACACCCACAAGCCCACTGTCACCTGCCACAGCAATCAAAAATTAACATGAATGTCAATCAAAGCAAGACCATGCCTCTCAGTCTTGCATATCTTACGTCTGCGATCACAATCTGATGAATTTCCATAGATTGAAGCTCTCATTTACCTCCTGCTGTCTGTGGGTGGACAAGCCATTGTGTTCGCCGCACGCACGGAGAGCTTTTTCTTCAAGAGCCGTCCGTCCAATGGTCTCCTTATGGCTTTCGGCTTTGCACAGGTGCGCTTTACTTGTCGCTGTCTCACTCTCCCCTGCCTCTCTCAGGGGTGGGGAGCTAGGGGAGGGGGAGAGCGAAGGGAGGGAGAGGGAGGGGAGAGAGGGAAGGGAGAGAGGCCCACCTCTTTCTGTTTTTTCCATCACCACCCCCGTTACGCAACTCTGCTCCTCTTCCCGCCACCCCCTCTATTTCTCGCCTTCCCAGTCGTTTCCGAGTTCTGACCGAGAGCGCAGTCTGTCTCGATCCTTTTCACGCTGTTCTGGCCCCTGGGTGGATCTCTCGAGCCTCTTGCGTACAACACCTTCACCAACTGTATGGGCGTCGGCCCGGACACCAACCTGGTGCGCACAAAAAAAAAAATGGTCTGAAAATCAACAGCAAAAACTGCGTGCCGGTTGTAAAGGGGGGCGACAGCCCTCCCCTCGTTCTGTCCTCCGCCCTCACTCCTCGAGGTTGAACTCCGCGCTGCCTGCAGGTTCCCGGATCGCTTGCGAGCGACGGTGGGTGGCGCGCATTCAACGTGACGGCGTACACCTACAAGGAGAGCAGCAACCCCGCATGGGCTGCTGTCGACCCCGTGCCCCAGCACTCGATGGTCAACTTCACGTCCACCTACTGTTCGATTTGCACGCCGTCGTCACCTACCGACCCGTGCGTCGCTTCTCTGTATCTCTCTGTGTGTCTCTCCCTCCCTCCCTCCCCCTTCCCCTCTCTCTCTCTTTCGCTCCGCGCCCCTTCCTCCATTCTCCCTCTCCCTCCCTCCCTCTCTTCTCGCGAAGGAGGGGAGAGCGGACAGGGACAGAGGGCCAGCGACAGAGAGCAACCAAAGGGGGAGAGGACAGCAAGAAACAGGAGGAGGGACAGCGAGTGCAGAAGCGAGGAGGGGGCGAAGAGGGGCGGACAGATATGCGACCTCTCAGGTCAAGTGACAACCATGCCGGCAGGTGGTGCCGATTGCACGCAGTACCAAACTCGTGGGCCGTCGGTTTCATCTTGCTCTGGGCCATCCTGTGGTTTTTGATTATGGACACTTTGAAGGTGTGGCAACCTACGAGATAGAGACAGAGAGACAGTGCCCAAAAAAAATGGTGTTTGGGCAAGGGGCACTCTCCGGAGGGAAGAGTTGGGTTGGGATTGACTGTTGTGTTAAGTCACTTCACGGTGTCAGACTAGAGTCAAGCTCACCAGGGTCTTCTTCTTCCACTCCTGTGTGACGTTCGACCCGAAACCAGTCACCCAGAACGCTGCACCCTGAACGGTGTGTTGCAGGTGATCACCATGTACATCATCCGCCACTACCACGGGGCCCCGACCGAGGCGCAGCACGCCCAGCGCCGCCGTCTGCAGAAGCGGCTCTCGGTGGCAGTCGACTCGGAGCGGCGCGCAACCATGAGCCGCGGCTCAGTGAGCGCTCGGGTGTGCTGCCATTTCGTATCTCCTTCGCACTCGCTCTCTCACTCTGTCAAACGATACCAACACACCAGGAAAACAGGACCAAAACACGAAACAATCAAACCATACAGAGGGGTGCTTACGGCGGCAGAGGAAGTGCAAAGCTTTGACTGAACGTGATGTTCTCCTGTGGGGAGGGGTGGGGAGGGGCGATAGCCGGAAGGGAGAGAGTAGTCACGCAAACTGTTTGTTTGGTGTTGTTTTGTTGTTGGGGGGGGTCGTCTGGTGATTTTTTCTTGTTGACACGGGGGCAGCACAAGGGGGCGCGGGGCTCGGTTGCGACGGAGGTTGCTCGCCGCCAGAAGGAGGACCTCAAGCACGCCCAGGTAAGACTCGGACAACTTGGCCACTCGGTTTGACAACCTGACAAGCAAGTTTGACACGGCCTCAAGCGGGCAGTTCAATCTATCGCTGACAAGTTTGACACATTAACACATGTGACGAGTGACACCTTTAACTCCGAAGGAACCAGCTTGAACGCGTTGAAACGCTTCCCGCAGTCTCTTGAAACCATGGTGAGCAACTTGTCCGCGCACATGGCCTCCCTCGAGAGCGAGCAAAGCGATCTGCGAGCCATGATCGAGCGCGTGATCGGCAAGAGTATTCCCAAGTCCGAGGTATGTACAGCTGTTGTGTCCGTCCCAGGCAGATCCAATACTCTGTCTGTCTGTCTGTCTCCTCTTCTCTTCTCGTGTCGTGTCGTCTCCCCCCGCCGCCCCTCCCACCACTTGCAGTGCGGCGGCGTGGCCCCGCCCAACCTGACACCCTGCGCTTCCAGGCCGGCGCCGGTGTGTCTGCATAAACGCCTGCCAAGCAAAAGGCGACAAGGGGGCGGGAGAGTAGCAGGCGGGCGCAAAGGTCACGATCGTCGCTCCCTGCAAGTCGGGTCGGAGTCAAACGCGCCAACGTACAGCGAAGCCCTTATGAAAGTTTTCCGCCGGCCATCCGGTGGAGGGTTTTTGCGGGTTGGCGGTGTGTGTGGTGGGCAAGGGCGGGTGTTGTTTGTTGTTTCGACATACAAAGTTTTGCCCCCCCTACCATGTGTCCAGAGCGGATGGGCAGGGGGTTGCTTGGGCAGGATAAGCAGAGGAGAGAGGACAAGGAGCGAGAAGTGAGAGAGTTGACTTCACAGAGACCTCGTCGACATTTATGGAGACACGCACTGAGCCAGTCATAAACACAAGAAATCACAGCGGGCCTGTTTCACAGTGCAGGCCAGGGAATGTTCCAGCTCGGACCATGGGACTCTTCGATTCTTTCTCCAGAAAGAGTTTGGTCAGCGACATTCAGCCACTCAGGGCAAGGATGCCACCAGGAGGGTGCATCCTGCGGGTTGTAGCGATAGTCCATGAACAACTCGTCTCCAACTTGGACAGGCGAAATCGCAACAATCACAGCCCCGTGCACCACGTCAGCTGTGCCGGCTCTGCCGGGCCGCACGTTTGGAATCAGAGTCCTCCAATGTTGTGGAACATTTTTGTAGTCGAAATCAACAAAAGCACAGTTAGGAGTTACGCCAAGAGGTGGGTGCTGTATCAAATGACCTCTTGCCATGGAGTGAAGCCGGACTCCGAGCACTTCATCAGTGCGCGCCCACGGAGCTGCGCTCACCTGCCAACGAACAACCCAGTCAGAAACAGATTGCTTGTTGACAAGGTTACTCACCCCCTTGTAGTCGAAACGAGTTATAAGGTACTCATTCACGTCTTTTTTCTCAATATTTGCGCGCACACACTCTTGAGCAGTCATGAGCACACCGGGGTAGAGGGCGATAAGGTCCCCGGCTGCGACAGCAGTCTTGGCAGAGGAGACATGCTGCGCAGCCACAAAGGCACCAGAACCCCCTGAGTTAATGGTAGATGGCGCAATCTTCAGGGACCACCCCAAGGTCCGGGACAACCCTTCCTCCCCTTGTGTTGACAGCACATCCAAGAGTGAGAAAACTTTTTTTTCAAGCTCAGCTTGAAGAACAGACCGGCGCTCTCCACTTGTCGCTGCCAAACAACGTGTGGGCTGTATCGCGAGAAGAACGCGCCGCACCACCGCATCCTCCAATGTCTTTCCAAGGACGGCCTTCAAGCGCGTCCAAACCATCGCCCACCACGGCACAGATAGTCCGCAGGCACCGAACACCTTATCGAGCAACCCGCTAGACTAGATAACCGAGATAAGGACATGTGTGTTTCGAATATTCGTTGATTTAATTTGAAACGCCGCCAGTGTTAATGATATGCCCAATGATATGGTATGAAATCAGTCATCAAAATGGCGACTGCCCTGTGGCTGCTGGTTTCTGCGACGTTGTTCAACTTCGGTGGGTGTAGTCGAGGAGCACTCTATACTTGGGGAGAGAATAAGTGGGGGTGGCTTGGAACTGGGGACGTGACTTCTCGTTGGACCCCACAATTAGTGACCGACAAACTCAGCACCAGCGACGTTCTCTCCGCTGCACGTGGAAGTGCTCACGCCCTTGTTCTGAGTGAGTGCCCGGCGAGGGTTTTGGCGCTCCCTAACAAACCTATGCAGCTGGTTTGGGTGAGGTTTTCTTTCTCGGGAAACTTGGTACATGAAATTTCTTGTCGTGACTAAACATTCATGGGCGCCGCAGGCGATCAGATTCAAAAGTACCCCACACCTCTGCGAGGCCCATGGAAAGATGGAACCGCCTCCACCATAGCAGCGAATCAGGAAAGTTCGCAAGTACTGGGTGCGGTGTTATGTGTTGTTGAGGCCTGTGGTTGACGACATGCCAGCCAACGGCAAGCTCTACGGGTTTGGAGAGAACAGCTGGTACGAGCTAGGTTTGGGGATTCAAGGATTTATTTCTACTCCAACCCTCGTCCAGCATGCCTTGAGCTCGTTGACAGTGCAGCACGTTGCCAGTGGAATGTTCCACACGACAGCCCTAGCTCGAGGCAGGGTGTACACCTGGGGGTATAATGGGAAGTGTGAACTGGGCCTGGGGCAGGATTTTGCTTACTCTTCAACTCCGACATTGGTTCAAAATATTTTGAGCACTGTGTCTGTGACCGCTATCGACAGTGGACCATCGACCTCGTTTTCAATTTGTGAGGCTGTCTTGCCTCGAAGCAGAGCCATAGCTGAACCCCCTCCAGCGCAGCATGGGCAGGTCTACGTCTGGGGAAGCGATTCGGTTGCCAGAAACGGTGCAGTCACGCCAGGCGAGGCAATCTGCACTCCCACGCTCATCGACTCCACGACTGTCGGTCGCGTATCGGCTCTGACGGCCGGACCTCACTTTGCCTTTGGCCTCACTGGTGAGGCGCTCTTGCGTGCACCCTTGCCGGACAGGAGTTGCTTGGGGTTTTTTTGAGTTTTCAACGTTTGCTGTTGTCTGAAAGGTGTAGCAAGGTCAAGTTCGTCAGGGTCGCAGATTCTGGGGTGGATGTGGATCCTTTGGAGGAGATCCAAACAACATAGACGTGTTCAAGACACAGATCGATGGCTGCTGCATTGCTGCGCGTCGAATCTCGAAACCGATTGCATCGCCATCGCGTCTGACAGCTGCATTTGCAGAGACAGGATTATTTGCATTGGTCAAGTCCCAGAGCGAAGCACTCGAGTGGCTGCCGGATCCAAGTACTGCTCCGCCCGTCGCTGACTCTCCAAGTGGCACACAACTGCTGGCGGCAATCCCAAGTATGCACACCTGTGACACGCGCGAGGACAGAGGACAGGGGCAGAGGCGGAGACCGGCACAGTGGCAGGGACAGAAACCACGCACAGAGAGAGGGAGGGAGAGTCGCACTGGCTCAGACCGACCATTCTCTCCTCGTTGTGATTGGGGGCCTGACTAGAACACGACAGAGGGCAGAGTCGCGCTTGCACAGGCGTGCGTGTCGTCCCTCCTTGTTGTGATTGGCGGCCTGGCGTACACCGTCGGCTCCAGCACGCAGGGCGCTCTGGGCCTCGGTGCTCGCGTGGACCAGAGAAGCACCGCGACGCTGCTGATGCCTGGCGTGCTTGGGATTGTGCGAGGGCACAGCGACACCGGCGGGGGTCTGATTGGTGAGACAAGAGACAAGTACACAGCGAGTTCTGCGGGTCGCCGTCTCCCTGCCTGTCCCGGTCTCCTGCCTGTCTCCCCTTCCATTCAGCTCTCCCTCTCCCTCTCCCTTCCTCCCGCTTTCCCTGCCTGACTCCCTTTCTCTCGCCATCCCTCTGCGCTCTCCCTGCCTGTCAGCCCTTCCCTGCCTGTCTCCCTGCCTCGCACGGCGACTCCAGCGGGGGCAACAGCGAGCTTCGGTCTGTGTGCGCGCGCTGCCTCCTGTCTCCGTGCCCGTCTCCGTGCCCGTCTCCCTTCCTGTCCACCTGTCTGTCTCTCCCTGTCTTTCTGTATGTGTGTGTGAGAGAGAGAGAGAGAGCGAGAGGCTGTAAAAAGCATGAGGGAGGGAGGAGGTGGGGGAAGAGGGAGAGGGCGGGAAAGAAGGGGATGTAGAGAGAGTGGTCCAAATCCCAATGAGGACAGCCTGACCGGAGACAGACAGACAGACAGGCGAGGAGACAGGAGGGAGACCCGACTGCCTCTCGCAACGAGTTGACCTTTCTGTCCCCCTCGCTCGCTCTCTAATACGAGACAGTGTCGACCGGGTCACCGCCGCCGCCCCTCCCACCTCCTGCCGACGGCGACGGACGGGCGCCGCGAGATGTGCGGCTGCTGTTTGCGCTGGGCCTCGATATCGTAAATCCAGGTGCCCCTCCCCTCGTCGCTCGCCTTCCTGCCCACTCTCTCCCTCCTTCGTCTGGCCGCCTGTCAACCAAGGCGAGGACGTGCGTGCGTGTCGAGGAGAGGTTGTGTGCTGACGAGAGGCGTGCGTGTGCTGTGTGGTGTGCTGGGTCCGGTGAGGTGGTGTGCGGTGAGCGGAGTGATGTGGAGTCGAGTTGGATGCGGTGCTATCGGGGTGTGTGGAGTGGTGTGCGTGGTGGGGTGTTTTTTTAGCGACTGACTGGTTCCGCTGCAGAGCAAGGCTCCGGGCGCGTGTTTCAGGACGCTGTGGCAACCGAAGTTGCTGCTTCTCTGAACGTGTCGGACTCTCGGTGATGCCTCTGCTGACACTCACCTGCGCCGCACCTGTCACTCACCTGTCACTCACCTGTCACGCACTGGGCACTCACCTATCACTCACCTGTCACTCACCTGTCACTCACATGCCCCGCACCTGTCACGGTGCCACTCACCTGGTGCCTGACACTCCCCCTGTTTCCACCACCATCACACTCCATTATTCCCACCCCCCCCGTCGCTGTCCAACTCCCTTACAGAGCGCATCGATTTTGGCCGTCAAGCACTATATATGTTTGCGAGACCAGGTAACAGCTCTTCAAGGCTACTGTGCTCGGGCTTTACTACCTGTGTGTTGATTGAGCGGCAAGCCTCATTTGTGCCCCGGCCTCGGGGGAAGGGGGGGGGGGGGGGGGCACGGTTAACGGGCCTCGGCAGATGGGCTGTGAACAGATGAGTTGATCTCTTCAATTTGAGAGCTTCACGAATGGGGGCGGGCGAGAAAGGCGGGGGGCTGGGAGAGTTGGCACCGAACAAGGCGACACATCGGGGCAACGCGAAGAGAGCGGCGAGTGTGCTCACTCTCTCACTCTCACTCTCTCTCTCACACACACACACATTCACTCTCTCACTCTCACTCTCTCTCACACACACGCATTCACTCTCTCACTCTCTCACACACACATTCACTCTCTCACTCTCTCACACACACACTCACACACACTCGCAGTGCCCGCCTGTCGGTTATCCCTTGCATCGTTGACACAATCGGGTCACAGCAGTGGTTTGAGTGAGACACGAGGGAAGGGGGTGGAAGGGAGAAGGCTCGGCTCTCACCGACCATCCAGTGTCGTTGTTCGAGCGCTCAGAGGTGGTCGTCTGGCGTCCGACGTCCTGATTTCGTTTCTCCCTGGCGTGCCCAGCGCCGACGACCTTGTTCAGTCCTTGCTTGCGCAGGTGCGTTGTCTCCCTTCCCCTTAGGCCTTTTTGTCCCACCCCCCTCTCTCACTCGCGCGCTTGCTCCTCTCTCCTTTTCTCTCTCTCTCTCACTCTCTCTCTCTCTCTCTCTCTCTCTCTCTCCCTCGCTCTCTCTCTCCTCTCTCTCCCTCGCTCTCTCTCTCCGCTCTCTCCCCTCTCTCTCTCTTATGAAACGGCCACAGGCCAACGCTCCGTCATCCCCGTTAAAACAACGGCGATGGTGCAAGTCTGTCACAGCAGCCTGGATCGTGGAGCCAGTCGCCACGACACCCGCGGAGCCCTCTGCGCCTGCCTCTGGGCTGCAAGTCCACCCAGGTCCGTGTGATCTCTCACTCGCCGCCCCCCTCCCTCTCTTGCTCTCGCTCTCTCTGTCCCTCGCTCGTTCTCTCTGTCTCGCTCTCTCGCACCCACACCCCCGACACCCTACGGGTGGAGCCTTGTGCACCTCCCAGTCCACCCTGGTCCGTATCATACTTCTCTCTTCTCTCTCTCTCTCTCTCTCTCTCTCTCTCTCTCTCTCTCGCTCTTTTCTCTCTCTCTCTCTCTCTCTCTCTCTCTCTCTCTCTTTCTTTCTTATGGAATCTGTTCAACCCAGTCATCTAAACCGTACCGCTCAGGTTTTATCGCGCTGGCGGTTGCGGTCCCACTTGGGCTAATCGGCATCTGCATCGTGTCTGTCTATTTTGCTGACAGGGCCGCTCATCGTGATCCCTGCAACGTCAAGCCTCCAGACGTTCCCGTCCCGGTGACTGCTTACTTAGCGTCTATTCTAGCATGGCGCTTCTCCGCCCACACTTCGCCCCCCCTCTCCCAAATACAATTTGCCCACTTGCGAGGCGCCAGAGTGTCCTTTCGTGTCAAGTCTGCCAACAATGTGGCGTGTGTCAAAGCATGGCATGCGATTAATATTGACCATGGCAGCTTGCTGATGGGCTGCAAGTCGGTCCTAACGGACCACCCCGCACCGAGCGCGTCTCTGAAAGTGAAGACGTTGTCGTCGATCCTAGGCTAACTGAGCTGGTACGTAGAGGGAGGACGGGAGCAGTGTGAGAATGTGTGTGGGTGTGTGTAGAGAGAGTGTGTCAGTGACAGTGACAGTGACAGTGACAGTGTGAGAGAGTGTGTGTGATATATTCAAGCACCCTCCAGGAGCTCCAGAGCCAGGTCTGCCCAGAGCATATGTGGCCCCCTAATACAGTGTGACAGTGACTATTAGAGTGACAGTGACTAGAGATTTTAACATCCTAGAGTATTCCGCCATCCTAGAAGCTGCATAGCAGCCACAGATCCGTAGATTTGCCTCGGGGCACGATAACAAGACGATAGAACCACTATGATACAGAAGATACTTTACAGTAATCGACACCACAGGCTCTTGGAAACCGCTTGAGGGCCGCCCCCATGTCAATGCTATCACACCCAGCCATGGGATTTGACCGTGACAGTGACTATGACTCTTCTTCGGTCCAGTCAGCAAACTCTGCCAAAGCGCTACTGTCGCTCTCTGGCAAGGCCTCTCCCACCTCGGGTGCGGGTTCAGTTGTTTTTGACGACGTTGGGCCGGGTGGCGTTGCTGTGTGTTGAAAGGAAGTCGAACGTTCGGCAGGATGCATGGCTCTCTGGGGAGAGGCCGCACTGGAAGGCTAGTTCTGTTGTGTTGGCCCAGTGTTTTTCGGATTATATTTTCTATGAACAAAAACTCTGGCCCAGCAGAAGCACTGTGCGTGAGAGAGAGAGAGAGAGTACTCAGAGAGAGAGTCTTCTCCAGCATGCCCCTTTGCACCCTGAGCTCTGAGAGTCAGAAGGCTTATTCAACCATTCCTCTCACAGCTGGGAGCCAGGACACCATCACAGAGTCCGGCGACCCACAAAAGATTTCAAGGACTCACACATCCCACATCACACATCACACATCACACATCACACATCACACATCACACATCACACATCCCACATCCCACATCATACATCGGAGGACGAGAGCACAACCAAATATCACCCGGATTTTGGGGTAGACAGCATAGTGCTCCCATGCTGTCGTCAGCATCTTTCGAGGGGATTCAGTCGAACCTTAACGAGCACTCAAGTTGACTACACGTAATCAATTGAGACCACATTCATTATGACTAGAGGTGGCGAAAGGCTGCAGTGTTTTACTGTAGTGTTCCACAACTTGTCTAGTGGAGTGTGAAGCGAGTTGTCCCATAGCGAACTAGCGCGCTCGCGCGTGGCGAGATAGGGGTGGATGAGGTTTGGAATTCAATGCAAGCCAGTGACCATCGGCACCCGAGAGCACTGACAGSGGTCCTTTGGGTCATAGAACGGCTCCATCGTGCACCTGCATGAGATAGGGGGGTAAATCAGATTTATTAGACTCTCGACAAGCAATAGCCCCAGGGGCCTACGTCCACCTGCATGAGATAACTGGGCTGCTCAGCAGCTGCTGTGACCATCTCCAGGGTTTCTGAAGACTAGATGCGTATTAATACCGAGAAAAATCAATACTGGATATATACTGTACTTCCTGTGCACCAGCGCGAAGCTGCAGGTCCCGTTYGATTGGATCGGTGTAAACTTTTTCAATAAATTCTATTTATCGCTCAATACTGTATATATTGTCACAGATGAATACCCAGCCACGTAATGTACGATTTATTGGTAAGCCCCCCGCAGGGGGTACAAAGGGAGGGAAAAAGCCCTTGGTCGGTCCGGGTCGGCTATACAGATGAATACCCAGCCATGCGTTTTTTTTATATATATATAAAAAAAAAAAAAAAATTCGATTTGTTTGCCCTCCCTCGCGGGGGGATATTCAATAAACCGTACATTAGCCACAACTTTACAAAGAAAGGTTGAATGGTCCGAGAAGTGGGGCGACAGCCGATCGGGCACTCTGCGTGAACTTTTGCTTTGCCATGCTTGCTCGTTCGTGTCTGATTTTTCATTAAATTCTGTCGGCTCCGCGAGCCAGAGGACACGCTGTTGTGTCAGTCATCCGCTGCTCAGGCCGCGGACTTGCATCCGACACAGGTGTCGTGTGTCGGGGGGGGGGGTGTTTGGTGTGTTGTTGTCGGTGTTTGCTTTGTATGTTTGCAAACAGTGATTGCCAAACATGTCAAAGTGCAAACAACACAACGTGAGCAGCTAGTGCTAGTGAGCACGTAGACTACTCACAACCAAAATCCGACACCRGACACTATGTCGGATGCAAATCCGTGGCCTAGCTCTTGGGCCTTTTGCCCTCCCTTTGTACCCCCCGCGGGGGGATATTCAATAAATCGTACATTACCGGCCTAGCTCTTGGGTAGCTATACTTTACAGTCGACCTCGACTGTGTGCTGCGTAGCGAACTACGACAGCACTATAGCTACCCGATATGCCGCAACGTAGGTAGAGCAGGTAGGTAGAGCAACGTAAAACCGAGACGGTTTTACGTTGCTCTACCTACCTGCTCTACCTACGTCTCGGTTTTACGTCTACCCGAGGAGTTGGCAGACGCTGCACTACGAGCCTGAGGTCTGAGGTTCGAACCCCGGTCAGTGCACAAGGTCATTAATTTGTTTTCTTGACCTTGGAAAGGGCACACCCCGAGCTGCTGGGCGCGAACCGCCTGCTAAACGAGAGCTATGTGCGGGTTCGGGTTAACACAGCATCAGAGCCGTGCTGATCTGTCCTACTTGGGCAGATAGCTATCCCTGCACTGTGGTCAGGGAGAAGGCCTGGTTCGACTTGGTGTGCAAGCGTCCTGATAATCCTAACCTGTTTTTTTTCTTCTCGGTTTTACGTCTACCCGACGCTGCACCACTGCGGGTTCGAACCTCTTCAGACCAAGTCGGTCTGCTCTGATAAGGGGCCAAATAGTATTTATTGAACTTAATCAACACCACGGGGACCATGGTCGGGTCTGCTCTGATAAGGGGCTGCGTCTACCCAACTACAAGGACTACCTACCTGAGACGTGACGTGACCGAGACGTAGGTAGAGCAGGTAGGTAGTCCTTGCTGCGTCGGGTAGTCATCAAAGTCCTCGCGGCAGCGTTGCATGAGGTAATGTACGATTTATTGAAAAAGCCCCCCGCAGGGGGTACAAAGGGAGGGCAAAAGCCCTTGCGGCAGCGTTGCATGTGGGAGGAGGCACCAGAGTCGATCAACCATTGCCCGTAGCATTCCACGGCTTGTCTAGTGGAATGTGAAGGGAGTTGTCGCGTAGCGAACTAGCGACGCTAGCGCGCTTAGCTCACTGGCGGTTTGCTAACCGTAGGGTCGGAGGCTATCTGGCGAGATAGGGGCGGATTGGGTTTGGAATTTTCAAGAGGGACGGCAGCGTGCCGTTTCAGCTCTTGAATTCCGGACCGCGCAGTGGCTGCGCGTCTGTTCTTGGTGTGTACTCCAGTTGACTGGCAGTGCTGGGCTGCACCGGCCTGGACGTCGCGACAGGACCACCGGCGTGGACGCGGGCCACACCGACCCCAGGGG
>QUTJ01031522.1:0-12452 GCA_003573635.1 Goniomonas avonlea | reverse complement strand
TCGTGCCTGCGCTGTCGATCGAGCCAAGGGGTGTCCGCGGGTCGGTTGATTGGGGTGACAGCCGGACTGCAAGCTGGGAGCGTTTCGCAGGGGGTGACGTTTGACTGGTCTGGTGGGAGTTCTGTTGTGGCGACCAATGGCGCAGGGACGGGTGCGACGAGCGTGACTGTGATTGGCAGGAACATAGCCCTAGTTGACCATAGTGCTCGTGTGCGCGTGGGCCAGGCCGACTCCGGCAGCGCGGTTACCTCTTGGGCTTCAGCGACTTCTGTGGTTTGCAAACTGGACCGTGGGCTTGGAACTCGGAGAGCAACAGCAACTACAATCATTGTTGGGGTTGGTACGAGGAGTCAATCACTTACGTACGATCGGACCGCTGGGTGTAGCAGCATTGTACGAACAAACGTGGGAGCCACTGGAGCGACGAGTGTCACTGTTATCGGTTCGAACATGGGTGGGAGCGACTGGAGTACGCGTGCTCGGACCAGAGGCACCGGGAGCGATTGCACTCTCTGGGTATCGGATAGCAGTGTTCTGAGCAAGCAGAGTTTGGGAGTTCGGCAATGTCTCAGTGTTGCATCGACTGTTGTGGTKCGGCTTGCGAGCATAACACTCGCGTTTTCATTCGGTGCACCTTCCACAAGCTCTGCTTTGCGTTTTAATCTCCCTGCCACTGCTTCCACTAGTGTCACCGTTCTTGGATCGTCGTTTGCTGTTGTTGATCTCAGCCCTCGTTGGCGGTTTGGCGGAAGTACGTCTGAGTCTGCCTCGTGGCGGTCGGATTCGTTCGTTCGTTGTAGGTCTCCTGCTGGAGTGTCGTCCCGGCGCTCGCTGGTTGGGACGGTGGCCCAGCAAGCTGGGAGCGTGACGCTGGCATTTACATTCGATCGTTTTGGTGGCAGCTCTGTTGTCTTGGCAAACGTGGCTGGGACAGGGTCCCTTGCTGTCACCGTTGTCGGTGCGCAGCTTGGTATTTGGCGATACAGCTCACGCCTGCGGGTGGGACACGCCGGGACCGGGGCTCAGTCGCATTCCTGGTCGTCGACAACCGCCGTCGTGTGCAAACCTGCTGTTGGAGCCCAGTTTTGGAGGACTGTTGTTCTTTCTGTGCAATGGAGCCTTGGGACCCGGACTCGATCGTTCACGTTCGACGGAGATCGGGCTAGCAGCTCTGCAGTTCGAACCAACACGAGTCCAACTGGCGCTGCAAGTGTGACTCTAGTTGGGGCAAGTGTGGCCCTTCACGACTGCAGCGGGCGCCAACGCGGCATGGGCAGCGCCGCTATGGTCACAGCGTGGGTCTCAGGAAGTACTATTCGGTGCAAAACTGTCTTTGCTGCGAGTAGGAGTCTTCACATAATCGTGTCTCTGAGCAGTCGACATGGCACTTGGACTCTTGCAGCCACCTATGACGCTGCGGCACCAAGCTCCGTTGTCCGGGCCAATGGCGTGTCATCTGGAGCGACCAGTGTGACTATTGTTGGCACTGGCTTTGCTGGATCAAGACCAAGCCCTCGGTCTCGGATTGGAGGGAGCGAGCACGAGGTCACCCTTTGGACATCCGATTCTTCAGTGCGATCCAAATCGAACACTGGCGTGTCATCGAAGCGTCGAACACACGTGACTGTGGGCTTGCAAGCTGGAAGTTTGACCCTGGGATGGACGATTGACTGGGTCAGTGGGAGTTCGGTCACTGTGACTAATGAGCCTTCCTCCGGGGCTGTCACTGTCACCCTGGTTGGCGGCAACATGGGTCAGTCTCCGTCTTCCGCACGTGCGCGGGTGGGGTATGGAACATCGTGCGAGGTGACCTGGTGGCAGTCGGTTACCACAGTCAGGTGCAAGGCTAACCGTGGGGCGTATCAGGCGAGGGCTCAAATTGTGACTGTGCACGGAGGTCTTGGAAGCTTGACTCAAGCATTCACGTTCGACACAGCTGTGGCAAGCAGTCTTGTTCGAACAAACATGGGAGTCACCGGAGCCTCAAGTGTGACGGTCATGGGAAGAAACGCGGGTGGCGCTGCATGGAGTCAAGCTGGCCGTGCACGAGGGAGTGCCACACAGGCCACTTTGTGGACATCGGACAGCAGCATCAGGAGCAAACTGACTGCGGGCGTGGGCGGATGCTGCAGCGCTGTGACTGCCAACGTTCGCCATTCGACTCTCACCGTCTCAATGACCTTCGACGTGGCAGGGCCAAGCTCTGTCGTGCGGGCCAACGTCCCATCCACAGGCGCGTTAAGTGTGTCGTTGATTGGAACAAACATGTTTGTTGGTTCTTTTAGCGCTGCAACACGCGTCGGGGCAAGCGCATCCAAGAGGAGCCCTTGGGCGTCGCAGTCCTCGTTGCAATGCAAGTCGGGTTCTGGGGTCTCTGCGAATAGGCTGCTGGCCATAACACAGCTTCAGAGATTTTCCACTTTGTCGTTGGTTTGGACGTTCGATTGGTCGGGTGCGAGTGCGGTTGTCGCGACCAATCGTGCTGGAACCGGAGCGGTGAGCGTGACAGTCGTCGGTTCAGTCGTCGGACAAGCTGCCTCCAGCGCGCGTGTCCGGGTAGGTTGGCCAGGGACGACCACGGAAACTACTGTCTGGATTTCTGTCTCCTCAGTCGTGTGCAAGCTTCACACAGGAGTCATGACCCTCAGAGCTGTTGTGTCCACCGTGTTCAGGGGCACAGGAACGCAAACCGCCTCCCTGACGTACGATGGCCCCGCTGGCAGCAACGTTGTTCGCTCGAACGGGGCAGCAAGTGGCGCTGTGAGTGTCACAGTTCTGGGAGCAACAGTCGAAGGTGTTGACTACACAATCCGAGGCCGCGTCAGGCATACTGACTGGCAGTCCACGTCCTGGATCTCAGACACTAGTCTTATGTGCAAGATCGGCTTCGGTGTAAGACCTTGTCGTGCCTGCACTCTTTCCATCGACCGTCGCCCTTCAACGTTGACGCAAGCGGTGACCTTTGACAGGGCCAGCCCGAGCTCCACTATCCGAACCAACGCAGCACCCACAGGATCCATGAGTGTAACAATTGTTGGTGGAATGTTTTTCCAGCACCCTTCTAGCAGTCGCAGTCGTATCGCAGACAGCGGCTCACAAGTGACAGCATGGGTCTCTGACAGCAGCATCAGACCACGAATTTGCCCTGGGCGCTCCCCACGACGGTCGGTCGTTGTGACTTGCCAGACCGTCAGAGGGTCGCTGTCAGTGTCGTTCTCCTACGGGGTGCACCTTTCGAGCAGTCTGCGTCGGCACAACGGACCTATGTCGGGTGCCGCCACGGTCACCCTCTTCGGCGCTGCATTTACTCAGCATGCTTCGAGTCACTCTGCTCGGTTTGGATTTTCCGCATTGCAGTGCACTCTGTGGGTGTCAGACTCCGCTCTCAAGGGTCGCACTGGATCCGGTGTGCAGTATGCTCTCAAGCTGCTTCTCTCCGCTGGGGCTGGAAGGCTCTCCACATCAACCCAGATGTACACCCACGACGCACCATCGCCGAGCGCTTTGGTGCAAACCAACGCAGCCGCGACTGGGAGCCTGAGTGTCTCAATTTTGGGGGGCGGTCTCGGGAACGCACGGTACACAGTCAAGGCTCGCACATCTGGTTCTGCCGCGCACGCAACCTCTTGGATCGGCATGACCAGCGTCGCTGGCCGTGTCCCTTGGAGCATGGCTTCCGACAGGACTGCCTTGGTAACCGCTGGCCTTGCCTTCGGAACTGCTACCTCTGTGCTATCAATCAACACGCCCGCTCAGAGTACAATTGTGCTAGGCAACTCTGCGACAACGGGAGCGGTCAGTGTCACCGTTCTTGGCTCAGCGTTTTCCGCCTTCCGTTCTTCTCCTCGACTTCGAGTGGGCCTGTCGTCGGCTGGTGGAACCGTTTGGACGTCAACGTCCGCCGTGAGCAGCAAATCGAGTCGCGGAACTCGACAGTTTCGGTTGCTGCTGGTTACCATAGGCCGGCAGCAGCTCACCCAGACCTGCGCTTTCTCGCACGATGAGTCGATTCCAGCGCAGGTTACCAATGCTCCGACCACATCAGGCGCCAGTGTGACCGTATCTGGAGTCGGTTTTGGTGAAGAAAGCGTGACCTCGGGTCTTCGGCTCGGCAAGTCTGCTGCAATGTCCACGGACTGGACGTCGGATTCGACCATCCAAGGCAAAATCTTGGCTGGCGTCCAACAGAAGCAGCGGGTTACCATGTCCATGCACACTGAAACCGGCACCACGACCGAAATTCTTTCCTATAACGGGCCAGAGCCGAGCAGCGCTGTGCTTTTCAACGGACCCACATCTGGTAGCGCCACAGTAACTCTGCTCGGTGGCTCCTTGGGTGTCACAGACTACAGTTTTGAAGGGAAGCTGGGACATTCCTCCTGCGAGGCATCATCTTGGGTTGCCACCACTACCATTCGCAGCAAGCCTGCCAACGTTGCCGCTGTTCGCCTCTCGTGCGTGTTCTCCGTTGGCCTCGTGCCTGGCACAGCCACAGCAGCATGGACGACTGACGCCCCTGTCTTCAGCAGTGTTGTCTCTGTGAACTCTCCTTCCACTGGCACAACCAGCATCACCCTCACAGGTTACGACATGGCCAGTGTGCCTCTGACCTTCGGGCCTCGCATGGGTGGAACATCCAGTGAAGCACAGGGCTGGATGTCTGACTCCAGCTTGCGCCTCAAGCTTGCCTCTGGCTCCTGGACGTGTCGTAGTGTTGCGGTTACCTTGGGCAAGGCGGTGGGGACCGCAAGTCGGGCTCTCACTTACATCGCTGCTGTTCCTCACCGCACACAGAACGTTCCCTCGACCCACGCGGCAAGCGTGACGCTGTTCGGGAGAATGTTTGGCACATCAGACTACTGTGCGAAACTTCGCCTTGGAAAGTCGGCATGTGTGGTCACCGACTGGACTTCGGACTCCACACTCAGGGGAATGTCGTGGGGTGGGGTGAGAGGCAAGCTGCGAGTGGCCGTCACACTCAAGCGCGAGCGCGGCACTACAGTTAACCTGGTGACCTTTGACGCCCCAGTGCCCAGCTCCACGGTCCGGGGCAACACGGCCCTCACGGGAGCGGCCACCGTCACCTTGATCGCCACCAATTTAGGGGAGGCCTCGTACAGTGCTCGTTCCCGTCTAGGATTCACTGCCACGGAGGGCCTCTCATGGCAGTCAGAGAGCAGTGTTCGGTGCAAGACCCCAGCGGGTGTACCCGTGATCCGGCGGCGCGTGAGCTTGTCTGTCGCCAGTGGGGCTGGAACTCTCACGTTCACTTTCACTCAGGATCGTCCTGCCTTAAGCAGCCTCGTGCGTTCCAACCTTGCAGTGACAGGTGCCCTCACAGTGTCAGTATTGGGATCTCTTGTGCCCCACCGCAAAATGAGTAGCACCTCTCGCCTGTCGAGCTCCGTGGTTGCCGCAACTGTTTGGGTGTCGACCTCGTCAGTGTCACTTAAATATGGTAGCGTCCTGCTCGCCCGACAGCCAATGGTATTCACCATGGCACTTGTCATGGGTACGCTGACAGCAGCCTTCACCTCGGACCACCCACACCCAGTGACCGCCAGTAATGTTCCAGGCACGGACTCAGCCAGCGTGACACTATCTGGGTGGGACCTTGGCACAATTGATTTGACCCCTGTGGCGCGATTGGCCGGCACCTCCTGCATCACAACTCGCTGGGTTTCCGACTCCACAGTGCGTTGCAAGAATTCTGCCGGCGCAGGACATTCGCTTTCTCTCTGGATATCAATTGGCCGAGGGCGTGGCACAACCACAGGGCTTCTCACCTTCCAGCAGCCGACAGCAAGCTCAGTCATGACGGGCAACATGGCCCCCACAGGTTCCACGCGGGTCCTCGTGTTAGGTGGGGCTCTGGGGCCGCACGATGTCTCTGGCTTCGGTCGCCTCACTGGAACGCGCGCGGAGGGCACACTGTGGACTTCCGGCACCTCCCTTTCTTTGAGGACTGTTGGACTCGCCTCCGCCCCAGCACGCAAGTGCTCCTTCACGGTGGCACGAGTCCGCGGAGCCACCCTCACCATGCTTCTTTCGTACGATGTGACGGCGGCGGCAGTCTCAACTCCCGACTTGCTCCCCAGCACCGGCAGCCTCAGTGTTTCGCTCACCGGCGTCGCCATCGGCCTCGCAGACTCAACGATCCGAAATCGAATGATGGTGACCAGCGGGGAAGCCTGTAGCTGGGTCGCAGATTCGACGCTCAAATGCAAGATGGGGTGGGGGCGACGGCATACGCTGCGAGCCGGTGTCACCTGCGTCCGCCGTCGAGCCACAGCCGTCACTGCTTTTGAATATTTCCCACATCGTGCGACTGCGGCTTCAAGCACGAATGTCCCTGCCACCGGCGCAGCCAGTGTGACCGTGTATGGGAACAACTTTGGTCAGGCCGGTGGGAGCTTTTCTCTGCGCCTCAGTGCGTCGTACTGCGAGGCGTCGGTGTGGGTGTCGGACACGACTGCAGCTCTACGGCCTCCCGCTGGTGTTGACGGCAATGCCTTGCTCCGCCTCGACGTTGATGGCCTGACAACCACTGCCTCGTTCCGCACCATGAGTTTCGACCGATTGCGTCTGTCCACGTTCTGGCTCACAAATGGTCCTGCCACCGGCTCTCTCTTAGTGACACTGCTTGGCAACGCCTGGGGGAGTGGCGACCTCTCGGCAGGTATGAGACTCGGTTCCACCGCTGTTGAGTGGTTTTGGTGGTTGTCGGATACCTCAATGGCGTGCAAGATGCCGATGGCGACCGCACGCGCCGGGCACAACTTGCTCGGCACCGTGATCAACCGCAAAGCGACGCTGAATGCGGTCTTCACGTACGACGCTGCAAGCCCTGCCGCCGCGGCCACCTCCAACCTCGTCCCGACGGGCGGCACCTCGGTCACTCTCTTTGGGGCCGGCATGGCCCTCGCTGCGTCAACCGCGCTCCGGGTCGGCCAGACAGGTTCGGAAACCTCCCGATGGGTGTCAACCACCACAGTAGTCTGCAGACTCGCAATGCGGGCGCAGGGAACCGGTGGCCTGGTGCTCACGACGAGCCGCCGTGTGGCCACCCTGTCCAACTCCGTGACATACGTCGGCCCAACTCCCACGGCGATACTTCGCCTCAATTTCCCTTGTACCGCGTCTTTGTCTGTCACCCTCTACGGAAGCGACATCCAAATGGCTGAGGCGTCACCCAAGCTGCGGATCTTGCCCACGGGGTGTGAGGCCTCCCGCTGGGTGGCCGATACAACAATGCTTTGCAAAGCCCCAAGCATGACGGGTCGGCGGCTCGGGTCTTCGATCAGTGTCCAGGGACTCAAGCGTGCCCGAGTTGGGTCGTACACGGTGGTCTTCTCAAGTGACAGCCCAAAAATCAGTGGAATTATTGTTGTGAAGGACTTTCACCTCAGACAGGACGGGTCTGTTTTACCACCACATCCCCTCACTGGCGCCACAAGCGTGTCGATACTCGGGTCTGACTTTGGGCTCTCCGACGCCAGTCAAATTGCCCGAATAGGCAAAACCTGCGCAGAGGCGACCGTGTGGACATCAGACTCTTCCACAGTGTGCAAGCAGCACGCGTCATCGTCCACCAAACCGCAGGTGCATGCTATTCCCAGCTCACAAGTTCTTGATATGACGCCTCGCTGTGCCCAAGCTAACTATTTGTTTCTTTTGAATTTAATCGTGGAGCCAGGTCACTCACCGAGTAAAGTCTCTCAGCCCATAGAAGTGTTCCTGTCCGTATTTTGTGGGGTTTTTTTTCTTTTTTTCCTTCAATCTGACATCTGGCTCCGACTCTTACTTCGATGTGCCAACTCCAACTTTGATGTCGTAATCCAACTATAACTATGACTTCGATGTCCCAACCCTAACTATCGTCCGCGATGTCGGTGCTTATTTTCTTGCAGAAACTATCTGCCTCCGTCATGGAACAAGCCAGCGTCGAGCCCGAAGTTGTCCATGTCCGGTCTCCAATCTTTGAGGCATTGAAGGAAACAAACGGGCCAACAACCGGCGGAACACTCCTGACTCTCTTCGGTCTGGAATTGGGGAGCGATAACCCGTCGCCTGCGGTGCGGCTGGGAGGTACATCGTGTGAAGGGTCACAGTGGGTGTCAGGGTCTGCGCTGCGGTGCAAGGTCGCTGCGCACGTTGTGCTCGCTCCTTGGGTCGCGCTCTCGATCGACTCCCAGGTTGCCTGGCTCAGGACCCGGTTCGAGTCCGACTCATTGATTGCACGCCAGATCCCTGTTGCGAACGGGCCTGAGCAGGTCCGTTTTCTGCGTTTCTTTTGGTCCATTGCTCGGCTCTTCTTGTCACGAACACATAAGTGTCCGAGTATCTGAATGACCATCTGTATGATCCATGAAGGAGGGCACTCAACGAGGATCTGGTGAGGGGTAGCATACGGTAGGGGCATCAACAGGGAGGCGTGTGAATGGACAGGGACAGTTCTAACACTTCTCACTGGCCTGACTCGTACTTCGCCCAGACCTGTACAGTGAAAATCCGGGAGTTTGTGTTAGAGCGAAGCGTTCCCCTGAACCCGCCTCTGGCAGCTTAGCACGGTTAGTTATAAGCCTTACTGGGTTAGAGCGCGAGGTCAACTCAATGGAATTTATCCAACTCCTCGTTAGTCTTTTTTCCGCTCATTCCATCTTACAGGCGTTTTCAGAACACGCTTCGCTGCAGCACAAACTGCCGAATTGTATTCTGACCCCCCTATTCCGTCTCTGATCGTTGTCGCATCATGGCCCTTAATTAACTGGCTCTGACAACTCCACATTAACCACATTGACACTAAGCGTCACGGCGACAGGGTGGAGCTGTCATCACCCTGCATGGACAAGGCCTTGGATCGTCGTGGCAAGGCCCAGCCGGTCGGATCGGCGTGTCTTCGTGCAAAGACCTATGGTGGAACTCCGACAGCGGTATCCGTTGCCGAACTGGACCTGGCAGCTCGTTCGCGCTGGATGTGACCGCGAGCCTCATTGGCCGCCGCAGCACGCTGACGTTTGCGTTTAGTTACGATGGCTTCGATGGCGACCCAATGATTCCAATCTACAGCTCCTGGGGCCTCGTCGATGTGCCTGGCAAGGCTCTCAGAGCGCCCGACGGCCATACTGATCAGCTCGAAACAATCATCTTCAGCCCCAAAGCGGTGCCAGGCCCAACCAACGTGAGCTGGCAGGCGTTCGACTACATCTCGCAGGCAAGGCGCGCTTACGAGCGGTACGAAGACCACGCGAGCGCCAAGGTAGTCAGCGATGTCTTCCACTTCAGTCCTGATGGCGCTCGATTTCTCCTCCCAGTGGTGATTCGCATTCCGATTCGGGGTCCAGCTGAGATCGGCAACGTGGACGCGGTGAAAGTTCTCACGACAAACTGCAGTGAGGCGCACAAACGTCTCAAGTTTTTCGTTGTGAGCGACCCTGTTGCGTCGGCCTGGTCTGTCGTCCCAGGTTCACGAATTGTGTACTTTGACGGCTCTCCGTTTGCGGAGGTGTCTGTCAGCCACTTTTCTTGGTTTGCAGCTGTGGATATGTTCGAAGATCCTGTGGGCAACTTTGACGTCATGACTGGTGCGGGTTCTTTGTATGTTGAACTCCCTCATCGAGCCAGTCGAAGTCAGAGACTTATATTTCTCCCAGCAATCATCAGTCGTTCAGAGTGTTGCATTTGTAGGCCTTTCCAATCGAACTAACTCCTGAAACCTGAACCAGGTTTGGTGGTAGAAAAATATTTTTCAAGGTGGTGGCCGCCTAACGGGGGGGGGGGGGTAATATGGATCAAGTGTGAAGAACCTCTCTATGACATTTGTGCATCGGGGGACAAAGTAGTGATTTGGCGCAAGTGACTACTAAAGTTGCCGATTTTCTGCACGAACAAAACCGGGTCATCCTTGTCTAACACGCACAGCAGCGTCCATCGCTGCTTTGGGAATCGCGACCCTCATCTTTCTCCTGCTTCTTCTCGTCTACTTCTGCCTTCGGCGCAAGCGCAGACTTCAGATGATGGCCGCGGCCAACGTGCCTGAGGAGGACGACAACGACGACAACATGAAGAAGAAGAAAAAGGACAAGAAGCATCACAAGAAGCACAGGCACAAACCAGCATCCGTGGACGCCTCGCATTGGGCTCGGTTCACGCCGTCTCACCCTGCGACGATGATCCCTCCGACACCCCCAATGCCGATGATGATCGATGTCGAGGACTGGGAAGAGGACGAGGATTACGAACCGGAGATGCCTCCACCCCCCGTTTTCAGTGTTGGCGCTTTTGACGAGTTCGAGGTGCGGCTTTGGTGTTTTTCTTCTGTCTCGAGTTCAATCAATTGTTGTTCCTCGAGTGGAACACTCCCTCGACGCATGTCTTGATTGATGTGCTGTCTTGTGGGACATTTTCGCACAGCAGATATTGGTCCCACATCAGGCTGGCTACAACAACTGAGAATAAGGTCCGAAAGCGGACAGGCCGCATTGCAAATGGTCGAACAATTGACCAACTTTGCGAAGTCGAAGCATCTTGAGTTGTGCCTCAAGTTCCTCACATACTTTTGAAAACTTTGTTAATGACTTAACAAGGCGATGTCATACTCAACGAGTCAGCTTTTCTCTGTGATGAAACATAACATGGCGATCAGGACAAAGAACCCGTGCCACCTCCCCCGCGCTCTCGCGCTGTAAGCGCGTCTGGTGTCTCGCTGTCCGTCGAACAAGTCCCGTCCTTCTGGGATGACGATGACAACGGAGATGGCATCGAGACGCATAAGCCGGAGTTCCTGGGCGGGATTGTGGAAGACGAGAGGAAGGCGTCTAGGAACTCGAGCCGCGCCCAGACTGGGGCGTTTGGTGGGTCGCGGGAAGGGGCACTGCGGCTTTTTGGAAGAAGTTCGACCCAAGACGATGACTATGAGTTCGAGGAGGAGGAAACGCGGCTGTAATTGCCTCGCCTGGAGACGGCGCGGCTAAAGGGAGTGTGTCCAGGACCTGAGACGGGCGCAGAGCGGGCTTGGCGCATGCAGAAACTCAACAATGACTAACAGTCAGGGCCTGATTGTCGGTGGTTATGGGACCAGGGACGACCAGGACAGTAACCGCATCCACGCCAGTGCACACGACTCACAACTCTTGTATTGTCCCGCACGCAGTATTCCTGGGATAGCCACTAATTTCTGCACTTTGCCACCAGTTTTGTTCACGAGCGTCCTCCACAACTCTTCCAAGTGGGAAGAAGTCCTGGCGGCCCAGCAGGCAACTTGTTTGCAGGTGTGGCTGAAGGCTGAAGGCTGAAGGCTCCTCATAGGCATAATCCCTGGACCCATCCTGCCAAGTCATCCTGCGCGACACACAGAGTCAATTGGATTCTGACTCTGGTGATATGTGTGTGATCATGCAATGCCCTCAGCGCAATAGGTGGCCCAGGATCGTCTGTGTCTGTCGCGCGGCACTCGCCCTCTTTTATTATTGTATTGTATGATATCCACACGTTGTATTTTTTTATCATAAACACCCTGATGTATTTTCTGTCCTTTCATTTCATGTGACAAGCAATACCGCTGGCATATTCGCTGAATCCTTTTGTTTATTTCAATCATTGACCCTTTAACCGAGGGAAAGTATCTCCTGAACCGCGATGTAATGTTAGCAAACAACAATCAAGGGCTGTGATGCAGGGATCGTCGTACGACTGCTATGAAATCTGTGTGTGGTGAGAATGGCCACGCGGGCAGAATCCAAGTGCCAGCAAACATGGCGCGTGGCCACAAAGTCAGAGCAATAAAGTTGAAAGCTCACACAAGAAAGTTCCACCCCCGCCAACCCCTGACGAGGATTTCCGACCTCGATCACACGCGTCCCAAAACGGCGAACCGCGACGTTCGAGGCGCTCATCAGCAAGAGTACAACACCACCTGGGTAAGTGAGTCGGCGTAAATAGAATTTATTGAAAACAATAACACGGGGTACTACCTGGGTAAGTGAGTTACCTGGACGAGGAGGCCAGTTATCGTACTGCTAACTGGCGTTGTGTGTGGAGGTTGATAAAGTGAGAAGTTTTGATAACTGAGCGGTATTGAACTTCATGATTATCAGCGTCGACGGAGTCGAATGGACGCTTCAGCAAGGCTTCGAACGCGCTCAGTGGCGCGCGTTGCGAGTCTGCTTTTGTGTCAACTCCATTTGGTTGTGCTGTGTTGAGTGTGTGCTGCATGGTGCGAAACGTGCGAGGCGGTGCAAGGTGCGAGGTGCGAGGCGGCGGGGCGGGTAGCAACAATATCAGACTCTTCTGTGGGGACACACTGGCATGTGAACTTGAACAATTTTTAAGGGTGAAAAACCCTCGGCAATAAGCCAACCCTGAAGCGCGGGTACATACGCCGGAGCTTCCAACGGCTTGTCTAGTTGGAAGCGAAGCGAGTTACCGTGTAGCTAGCACTGGTAACTAGTTAT
>QUTJ01031521.1:0-12437 GCA_003573635.1 Goniomonas avonlea | reverse complement strand
ACAAAGACAAACTTGCTTGACTGATTCAGAACTGCTGGCTTGAGCCTTTTCGTTCGCCAGGCGCATACGTGTCCGTATGCCCCGGGATTACCCGGGTCTCTCGCATTAACGGCGACGGTTTATATACGTCGGTGTGTTGATGGGAAATAAATCTCTGTTAAATCTCTGCTGCTGTAGGTACATACATGGTTTTACACTGCGGATCCTCTCTGTCGATGGCGTGAATGGATGCGCTGGCTTGCTATGCTGACGAAGACAGCGAATCGGGTGGTTCCGAGCAGGGCGTTGTGGTTGAGCAAGCTTCAGCGAACAAAATCACAGAGCATGCTCCTCTGAAAGCCAAAGAGAAAAAGAGGCTGCCGCCACCGGGAGAGCTCCTTGGACCCGACGATCAAACTGAGAAGGGTGAACAACCCAAGGAACGTGACCATCAAGGACGTGTCCGATCATTCGCACATGTCGATGGCAACTGGCCAACATATGTGTGTTTTCCAGGTTGGGCAAGTTCATGTGCTGGTGGTGTTTGACTCGTCCAACCAGTCAAAATGGTGGATGGCTTGGCCGCCTCCATTGCTCGCGTGTGCGCCATTGCTCGCGAGGCCTTCGGACAGCGCAAATTGGTTTTGATCGACCCTGTCGATTTTCATGTTTCACTTTCTCGAACTTTTGCTCTCCGATATCATCAGCTCCGACCGTTTCAGGATCTTCTGGAGACCAGCCTCAAGCGGCAGCGAAGGTGGTCTGACTTGGCGACTTTGCAAGACTGACAAATTCTTAGTTTTCAGGGATATTTGCAGGGCTTCGAGTTTTATTCCAACGATGATAAGACTCGGTCTTTTGTTGGACTGAACTTTGTTACTGGATCTGACGTGGTTGGTACCACTCGGTCCGTTCATCAAGCACTAACTTTCCTTCACAGACGAGGGCACTCGTCAGCTCAGTGGATAAGGCAGTGGTCGCTTTTGGTCATCGTCCCTACTACAAGGTACTGGTTTCTGAAGCCATCCCGTAAACCACTCTTTTTGACCCGCTTCTTGAACAGAACCCTCGCCTCCATGTGTCTGTGGCCTGGGCGCTAGGTGGCGAGCTCCCAGAACTGCCAGCATCATCTGTCAAGGTACCATGCTGTTGAGCACTTTTCAGCCCACATCCTCATCAACGCTCACAGCTTTATGATCCGATTCCTCTCGAGCCAACCCAGGTAGTGTGCCAAGCTGGGAACCGCACGCACATCGTTCGCCTCAGACCTGGCAAGTAGAGTTGGCAAGATCTGTGATTTTGGGTCAAATGATCGCGAAGATGCACGCCCCTGTATGGTCCCCTCTTGGCCAGAGTTCGACAGGCCTCCGGGTTGCCCTCGCAGCTCCGTGGTGCGTAGCAGGATTTGGGATTGCACCACCGGCCTGGTCAACTTAGTGAAACGGTGCAATTCTGACCACCAGTGAAGGAATGGACGAACCGTGCAGGAGTCCAGGCAGCTGACGGTTTTGGGGTCGCCGCTGCTTGGCATTTATCGCCTCGTTCGAGGTGAAGTTGACCCAGCCTGTGTTGGATTCGTCTCCCCAACCTTTTTATGTAAGGCCAGAGTCATTGGTTGGGGTTCGTCTCCTCCACCCGCACTGCTGGCAATGGTGTTGCCACATCTGTCATGTGTCGTGTCAGTTGCCGGACAACAGACATCGGAGTCATACCTCGGGCCCCAACTTTAACGACACAACGAGACCCTGGAGGCATCGGTTGCAAGACAGCCTCTGGATCGTGCTGTTGCGATCGGTGATGGCCGATAACTGCGAGGCGACATGAGCAGAGCCAGCGTGATTGCAACGAACCTTCTTCGTGATGATCCTCGTGGGTGCAAACTTTCCATCATTATCGGCAGACTTTTGGTCTGCGTACCCTGTTTATCACGAGGTGAGATCCTGTCGGGTCTGCAAAATCGAACCTTGCAGAATTAGTGTTCGCACACTGGGTTCATCAGCGTAGTCCAAGGCAGTCATAGAGTCTCCATCGCGGCAAGCAACATCTACTTTGAACCTGATGAGGAGTTAATAGACAAAACAGACATGTCGATTCCGAACCCGAGAAGCCAGCGAATGAATTCTTCGTGCTTCTTCCGGACTGGTCGAACTTTGCACGCAAGATGTAGCGCCGTGCGGCCTTGCTGAACGCACCATGATCAAAAACAAATCAGAACATGGCTTCTCGCACTTTGTCTCTCTCGTGGACGGAACAGCCTGCTTCGATAAGCATGCTTCCGATAAAGATGTCGCACACACCCAGCCGAGACAGGCAGAGCATCGGATTCTCGCCGTTCTAGAACATAATCAGAGGACGCACGAACCAACAAAAACAAACACACATTATTTACAATACCAGGATCGGCGTCATGCTCGAGCAATTCTTCGGTGATTTTGGAATGGCCACCTCCAACAGCGAACATCAACGCCGTGTTCCCATCCTTGGATACATCAGCGAAAATAACATCGCAGAAGCATTTACCATGTCTTGGAAATTCACATTGTCAGTAAATGGTAAAACCATTGAGGCAGCTTCGTTGTGGCCAGAAATTGCAGCGTACAACAGAGGAATTCTTCTCTGGTAATCGACTTTGTTCACCTCGGCACGAAAACGAGATTTGTCTGCATCATGAAGTTTTTTGAGGTCCCAAATTTTCCCCAGCTGCGCAGCTTTATGCATTGGTAGCTCGAGCTCCTCAGCAGGTGGGTACTCTTTTTCTTGCTCCTTTTTGGCAGTGGGGGCTCCTTGGTCTGGTGCAGCCATGATTCGTTGCGATTGTCTAACTGTAAGTTACCGAGGAAAAAACTGAAATTAGACGCTTCCTATAAGCTCCTTATCTACATAAACTTGGGGGCCGGGGCTCCGGGTTACGTCTCAAACCATGGTCCTCTCTGACCTGCCATCGGAGTGCTTCATCCACATTTGCAGGTCCTTGTTGACTCGGGTTTTGTCTCTCTCACACGCGAGCTATTGATTAGATTCCTTGGCCCGGATTGGCTTTGTTGCCTGTCGAGTGTTTGCCGAAATTACGCCAGTGGACGAAGGAAGACCTGTTGTGGAAGCAACATGTCCAAAGGTTTCTGGAGATTGACCCATCGTTAAATGTCTGGTGTGAAGTTAGTTTTTGAGGTCTACCTCCTGACTGATCCTCAGCCTGGGAGTCTCCTACGCGTCGCAAAGCTGGCGAGATGTGTACCGTCAATGTCACGAAGCTCGCTCAGTGATCAAGCGATTGGCTGATCCTGCTGATCCTAATCCAGAGCATCAATTGGCCCTCATTGACGAACTCACTGTTACATCTAATCGGGCAATTGGCCGAGACAGGGTAGGAAGACTTGAGAATCACTTGTCGTTTAATTAAATCCCCGCAGGCGATTCGCACAGATGCACCCTTCACCACCTTGTGCGAGTAAGCTCTCGTTGCCATCTACACTTGGATATGAACTGAATGCTTTGATAGGCGCCCCTTTCTTGTTGGTGGTCCAGCGGGTACCACCAGGCTCGAGTCTTCCAGGTGCTGGTACTTTGAAGTGTCACTCATGCCTCCAGCGAGAACAGTGGAATCTCAAATTCGTGAAGAGGACTGGTGCGCCCTGCCTCAACTCTATCACTGTGTGAGAAACTGTTTGCTCAGGTGTGTTGCGGTTGGTTTATCAACTCCCGGCTTCCCTCTTGTGGGGAAGGAACCTGGCTGGGACCGGCACTCTTGTGGACTCCACAGCGATGATGGCATGTTTTACTGGATAAACCGACCAAACAAGCTCTGTGCGTGACACTGCAACGACTGTGTTGCAACTCATCCTTGCTGGCACAGGCAAGGGTTTCGGGGCTGGGGACACTGTTGGCTGTGGGGTATTTCATGTGCCAGATTCTCAGTCTTCTCTGTTCTTCACCCGTAATGGGGACTTAGTCGGTGCGCTCCGCTCTACTTTTGCTCGTGGCCCCGCTATGATCAACCACGTCTTTGATTCGGAGGGGGGTCCTTGGGGAGACCACTGGACCACACATTATATTGCTGAGAGAGAGAGAGAGGGAGAGAATTCAAACCACCGCTGAGTGTCTACAGATTCCAGAGAGAGACAGAGAGAGACAGAGAGAGAAGAGCCGTTTCTTGGGCTCCGCATCACTCGTGTACGACGACAGTAGGGCGGACATCGTTTTTACTGTTGATGGGCAGGCGTGCATGCGGACTTGACTTCGTGAGCGATTAGGGAGCAAGGTGGAGAACCGGGGTGCGGCGATGGTCCCTGACCCATGCTGCCTGGCAGGGAGGCCGGCCTATATCGATTGGGATGCTCCTGTGTTTCCGACCGTGGGGGTCGACTGCCCATGGCAGGTCAGGTGCAATTTCGGATCCAAGCCCTTCCGATATGATGTTTCGACTCTTGCCGCGAGTTTGGCAGAGATGAACCCTCAGGTTCCTGTGGTTAAGCTGTACGGGCCTGGGGGGGCCACCCTGCCACAGGACGACGACGACATGGACGATGACGATGACAGCTGGGAAACGATCAGGTGTGATGCTGATCGATGATGGTTGTGCACATGGTGATCGATGATGATGAGGAGAGTATGGAAACAATCAGGTGTGATGTTAGTCGTTGATGGTGATGAGAGTTGTGATCGAAGAAGATGATGAGAGCTGGGAAACGATCAGGTGCGATATTGATGGTGATGATGAGAGCTGGGAAACGATTAGGTGTGATGTTTCATCATCACCACCACCACCATCATCATTGATCAACATCACACTTGATCGTTTCCCAGCTCTCCTCATCATCATCGATCACAACTCTCACCATCTGATGTCGGGTTGCGTCGGTTCCCCAAGGGAGGAGAGGAGGGGACGGGGAGGAAGAGGGCGCTGTTATCGTCATTGATGGGGCTTACCGGCCGATGTTCTGCCTCTTCTCGCTGGTGGGAGGGAGAGAGGAGCAGCGACTCTTGCAAACAGACGGTGATACACAAGTAGTGTACTGTCAGACCCCTGACACACAAGTACAGACGAACAGGCTGTGAGCGCAGTGCAAGCGCGCGCACCTGGGTCCGTGTGAGGGATTAGCAGTGTCCAAGCACCTTGCCACACGCGGCCCGCACGCAGCCCTGACACATAAGTACAGGACAAACAGCCCACAAGCGGTACAGACCCTGGCACAAGTACAGTGCAAACAGACCCTGGCACAAGTACACTGCAAACAGACCCTGACACAAGCACAGCTCGGACGAGGAGGGTGAAGACTTTCAGGATGAATTTACAGACGATTGCTACGAAGACGAAGAAGATGATGATTTCGAGCCTGTGGAGGAAGGAGGCCCCGTTGATGTTCTATTCTCAGAGCGATTCTGTTAAGCCTGCAGGCCTAATGCTTTCGGTGCCGCTGCGGCGTTGATTGCTGAGGTTGTCGAGTCCAGCAGTGCCACTTCGAACCGGTGCGCCACGGCACCTGTGGCACACGCAGCCTGACGTTCACGAGTCCAGCAGTGCCACTTCGAACCTGTTCGCAATTGCACGCGTGTCACATGCAGATCACACCTGGAGCCATATTTCGTGAATAGTGTCCAAAGTCGCTGGAGAAGCAGGACGGGTTGTACTTTATGTGCTACGCTGGTCGTAGCTTGCTGAGTTCATGGTAGGCTGGCTTACTTTTCCTTGCCATAGTTTCAAATCGAACATGGCTCAGGGAGATGTAAAAAATTGAACATGACGGCTGGGAGATGCTTGCGGGCCCGGGTTGCTCTGGACGGAGCTTCGACTCAGACTGGCAGTGGGTTCCTTGTTCAGTTGCGCAAAGAACTTTGCTTCGCATACAGCCCGGGGTTTGCTTTCGTTCGAACTGGCATCCTGAACTGTGTCTGCGTGTCTCAGGAACTCCCTGCCACTGATAAGCCTCAGCAACACTGAGAGCGGCTCTGAGGCCTTGGCTGTAGTCATCATGAGGCCTTGGCTGTAGTCATCATGAGGCCTTGGCTGTAGTCATCATGAGGCCTTGGCTGTAGTCATCAGCTCTGCCGAACACTCCTTCGCACGCAAAGCGGCTTCACACGCCAAGAGTCCTGCCAGCAGAAACACGAGAAAATATATCCGTGATGTCGCAGCGTTTACTCGGACAGATACACGGCCTCATCAGGAGGATACTTCCCCAGTTCCGATGGAGTTGAGAAAAATTTTAGCTCCAGATGGAGTTCAGAATTTCGGCCAAACGGGCGCCGCCCTGTGTAGAATGCAGCGTGAGCACACGACGGGAAGGCAAGGCGTTGTGAGTGTATCTGTCTCTGTCTGTGTGTGTCTGTGTGGCTGTGTGGGTGTGTCACGCGTGTGTTGGCCAGTGAGTCTGTGGGAGTGGTTAAGGAGAAGAGAGGGACGATGGGAGGAGAGCAAGAGTGCTCACGGAGGAGGCAAGGACCCGGGGAGGACGCTTCTGATGCTGTTTGTGTTGCGTTGGCTTGTGTGTGCGCGTGTTGCGATGTACTGTGCGCGTGATGCGACATGTTGCGAGACAGGGACGTGATCGAGTAGAACGGGGAAATGTTTCGTGAATGTCTGAGCGCTCTGGTGGTGTGCGTCGTCCCTTTGCGTCAGAGATTGTGCTTGCAGATGGCACGAGACAAGCGTACCTGGCGAAGACGGAGGTCGACAACAGGGATGTTGCGGGAGTAGTACTTGCCAGCCAAGTGCGTACCGTTGGTGAACGCGATGTCGTTGCCATCACCGTCCCTAAGCGTATGGATGAGCGCAACAGGGTCAGACTGTGAAAGACCACTCACTACCTGTAGGCATATTTGCAGGCGTCGGTGATGCTCTCAACAGCCCACGTGTCCACACAGGTCGGGTCGACCGAGCCTTGGCAACTCCATGCCTGTTGGTCAGCAGGAGTGATGTTCTTCAGAAGGTCAGCAGCGTAGTCCTCCCACGCGGTGAAGCCCTGGAAGAGGGACTCAGTCTGAAGACCACTCGAAGCCAGACACAAACCTTGCCAGGGTAGGTATCATCAAGGTATTTCTCAATGATATCGTAATCCCACAGAGCGTGCAACACATAGTCGTAGCCCTGCGAATGAACAGTCGGTTGAAAGCCAAACTGAAGAGGTTGGGTACCTTGGCAGTCTCGTTGCCGTACCACCAAACAGTCTCAAGGTTGCCGCCGCGGTCACTGGTGAAGCCAACATGAAGAGGCTGGTGCACATCTGTGGTGAAATTAGCCTCCACTGCGCACTGACCGAGGTCGCACCGCCGACGTAGTGGGTCAAGAACTTAAGTGCGCATGCGCTGTCGGACTCGTTCAGCATGTTGATTCCGGCCTTGAGCTGGGCAGTGTAATTGTTGATTCCGCCCGTGACACAGTAGCCAGCGCCCATGCCGTAGTTGTGGTCGTAGCAGTCACGGTTATACCTGTACCCGCAGGTGCTGAGGTCCTTGGAGTCGGGCGAATCAATGTAGTGAACGGGAGCGGTCCATTGCCATTCGTGGGACTTCTTCACATCATCGGCCCAGCTAGCGCAACCTGAGAGAGTTGCTCCGTACTTGCAGGGCGCTTCCGGTCCGCTGCAATGTGGTTTGAGTAAACGGCAGCAACGAGAAGCATTGTGGAAGTCACCAAGAGTCATTCTCCAGGATAGACTTGATCTGTGCGGCAGCCTTCTCGTTGACGAGTCCTTCGGCGATCCTGCCCACAATTTGATGGCCCTCCCAGCCCCAGCCATATGCCAAAGGCACCAAGCACGCCAGCACGACAAGAGGCGCCAATCGCATTTCTCGTCGGAGGGTCGGAACCCACGGGACACACTTTCATAGTATTTCCATACTGAGTGATCGGAATAATAATGCACTAATGAGTAGCGTGATAATGCTCGTTACTCGAATCGGTGATGAGCACTCATAGGGCGGCAGAGGAAGAGGAAGCTGCGTCGGATTCAGAGTCTGCCTCAGAGTCTGCCTCTGGATCCGCCGCGTCCGAAGGCTCAGACTCTGATGATTCATCCGAAATGGAGTTGGCTATGGATGTGAATGGTCGCATCCCTTTTGGCGGCACTCTCGAATTTGGCTTTCGATCCTTTCCGTCATGGTTCACTCGTGATGTGGCCACGATCGACCGACTCCGGAAGGACTGTGCTGAAGTGTTCACTGCCCGAGGCAAAAATGACTCGGCTGAGTACAGCACTGGCAGCACGTTCTGGCTTCCTGCCACGGTCGCTCCTCGGTGTGCTCTAGAAGCCCTGGCAAGAAGCGTATTTGACCTGCACTCCGCTGGCGCTGTGTACGAAAAGGACAAGTCCGGAGCGGAGTGGTGGACCCTAGTAATGGATCCTTCTGATGAGGTTTTGTCCTGGTCTTACAGGGGGTGGATGATGCTCTTCGCAGGTCGGATTTCACTGGGACAAGGACTACGGCTTGGAAGACTCAGGGGTCAATGTCATGCCTCATGTTAGCACTGTGACCTATCTAGGCAAGGAGGGGTATGTGGCCTTGGCACTTTTTTCTGCTGCAGACTTTTAACTGAATCTTCAGGGCACCGACAATGATCTTGAACAAAACCCTACCAATGGTCACTGAAGAGTCATGTAGTGGGCAGGCGTCCTCAATTATGTTGAGTTTCCCAGAAGTTGCAAAACATATCAGTTTTGATGGCAGGTACGGTCCCGTTGCTCTGTAGTTCGCCTGCTCACAACGACCCCAAAGGTTTCTGCATGGTGCACCGTCAGAGCTCGCAGGAGTTTCGAAGGAAAAGGCTCCTGAAAAGGAACAGAAACGTGTCACATTTTTGGTACGTGGTTGGTCATAGCTTCTGCACACTCATCTGGGACAGGTGAACGTGTGGTTGAATCATCAGCCGAGCACAGCGGATCTGTATCCCGAGAAGCTGCTGCCCGCCTTGACCACGCAGCCAGTGACGGTGGCGACCAACGAAGTCCAACCCACACAGATCGCACTGGACCTGACGGCGTCCACCACGTCATACTCATGGGAGTTCAAGCAGGGTGGACACACGAGCACACTGAGCGTGACCACGCCCACAGTACTCGAACCTTCCGGGGAAGGAGCCTCGGTCCTCTTGACCCTGCCACCCGAGCACGTCGCCACCGTGAGTGATGAAAGCAAGCCATCAAAACGACGCCGGTGTGCGGAGTAGGGAGCCTAATCACGAGTAATTATAAATGTGGAGTATTAAGACTCTCTGCGAACCCGCAATGCGGCGGCGGAGCCGCACATGTGCTCTCGCACGGACAGGGGGGAAATGTTGATGCAGGGTGTGTCATTGGTGTTTTTTTCGTTAGCGTTGAGAGGACGCTACTTCAAGCCTACTAAGTAACTAAGTTACTTGATACACAGATACAGTACAGTCTTCGTCAATCTACTGATTCTACTCGCTGTCGATCTCATTTTTCTAATCTACCAACTCCAAAATACGAGAGGCCAAGACAGAAGGAATGGCCGAAGGAGGACTCGGCCTGGCGTTTGCCATCGATCCCAGAGATGGCAACCCTGTCGTCTCAAATATTCATCCCAACGGATCAGCCGCACAAGAGGGCACTATTCAAGTTGGGGACACTCTGCTTTTTATTGACGGCCAGCCGACTGTTGGCCTGCCGGGCGAGAGCGTCGCTGCGATGGTTCGCGGAACCGTAGGGACGATGTGCACTCTGGCGCTTCTTCGCCCAAACGGGATGCAATACGCATTGTCACTCGTTAGGGAGAGTTTGTCCAGCCAGCGGCCGGAATCAGGCGGTTACTCTTCACCATACAGCTCCCCGGCTCCAGCGCGCCGGGGTGTTGGGATTGGTGTCAAACTGCACAAAAACGACTTCGGGGACATCGTTGTTGGTGATATTTTCCCGGGGGGTGGGGCAGATTTGGGCCGTGAACTCCAGATTGGGGACCAGGTGGGCTGTTGCCATTCTGCGCTGTTGCTCATCAAGTCCTTCCAGATTCTCTCCATCGATGGTCGAAATGTCCGGGAAATTGAAGACCTCACCTCCTCTGTTGCGGGCGAACCTGGTACATATGTTGAGCTGAAACTGCTGAGAACCGAGCCCAGCGGAGCCCAGGAGTCACGACATGCTCGGGTTCTTCGCAAGGTTCCTCCCCCTCCAGCCCTCCCCCGTCTCCATCTCCCTTTGTCTCCCTCCGACTCCTTCCACTCCCTCTGTCCCTCGCTCCGTCTCCTGCTGTGTCGCGTCTGTTCACTCTCTCATCCCCCCCCCCCCCCCCATCCCGCCACTCCTTCTCCCACGTACCGACATGCTGAGCAGGCAGCTCGTCCAACTTCAACGGGTGGTGACAGTCCCCTGCCTTCTTCAAGTGAGAACCGTCATTCTGCGCCCTCAGGGGCGAGCCGTCCAAGTCTTGCAACCTCAAACGATCATGGCCACGGCCACGGTTTAAAATCGCCTGTCATAGGCAGCCGCACATACGACCTTTCGGCAAGTTCGAATGGACATAGTGGGTGTGTTGCCTCGCTTGCCTTGGGGAGTTGCTTACTCAACGACAGGCGCCCGAGCCCAGCATCACACCAAGAACCGAAGCCTCAACTTCAACTCTGGGGGGGGAACTCGTACAACCGTGAACCTGCAACACGACCGGGAACGGTGAGCTTCGAGTCCGACCCAAAAAACTTTCTTAGGATCAGAACAAAATGACCTGTAACTAATTGCGCAGAATACGCCGCTGTCCCCGACGCTCTTTGCCAACAATCAGCAGATCGACCAAGACATTTCCAAGTCGTTCGACATGTACTCCCCTCACAATCACTCCTTGTGCGTTTACCTTGAAATTTCGCAGAGAGCGAGATGACATCTGTTTACCTTGCAATTTGTCAGAGAGTGATGACCTGTGGCCGAGTGACGATCTACCTGCAGGCATCTAGATTCCTTGATACCGACCTTGTGTCAGTCAGCATAACTACTTCACGTATCGCCACATGTAGCGATAGTGATTCGCAACACACCGCCGGTCCCAAATTCGGCTCACTGTGATTAGGAATTGATTGCACATGGGGTGCTCTCTCTCTCCCTCCCTCCCTCCCTCCCTCCCTCCTCTCTAGAGCTCTGACAGCTCTCTCTCGAGCTCTCTCGACATGCGGCGATGCATGTAGCGGTCGACAGCCGGCTCTCTCTAACTCGCGTGCTGTCGCAGGTGGTCGGGTGGTGGAGCACCTCCCACTCCCACCATGGCCAACCTTTTGGCTGGGTCCAGCGAAGACGATTCTTTCAAGGCTGTCCAGCAGGTGAGGCGAGAGTCGCGCGTGCCTCATGTCGCGCCACGCGAGTGTCGGCTGTCTTGGCATGTATTATCCCGATCGGCACATGAGCTCCTTTTGGTGGCGACGTTGGTAGCAAGACATTGGCATATGCGACGAATATAACGAGGACCCGCGCAGAAAATCATGAAGAAGAATATGGAGGATGTGCAGCAGGACCTGGAGCTCGTCTGGAAGCAGTTCGACATGGTGAGGCCTGAGCCCGCTGAGCCTAAACCCTAAACCCTCAACCATACCTAAAACCCTGGACTTTAAGCCTCTAAACCCAAAATCTTAAAGCCCTAGACCCTAACCTGAACCCTTGGGCTGTGAGCCCTTCCCTAACCTAAAACCCTGGACTTTGGGCCCTAAACCTAAAACCTAAAACCCTGGACTTGAAGCCTAAAGCCGAACCCTAACTTGAAACCCCGGACTTAAGTCCCTAACCTACAACTTAAACCCTCGGCTCGAAGTCTGGACGTTAAGCCCCTAAATCCTGAACCTTAACCTAAACCCTAAACGCTAACCTAAAACCCTCAACCTAGAACCCTGGACTTTAAGCCCCAAAACCCTAAACCCTCAACCTAGAACCCTGGACTTTTAGCCCCTAAACCCTAAACTTAAAACCTACAACCCTGGACTTGAGGCCCTCACCCTAAAACCTCAACCCCAACCCTGACTTGAAGCCCCTAAACGCTAAACGGGCGATGCACCTCAACCCGCTCCGGCTCGCTCTCTCGCTTTCTCCTCCTCCTCTCCCTTTTTGGTGCTTTGTGTTTGGGTCTACCCGGAATGGTGCTCAGCCCGCTCCGACTCGCTCTCTCGCTTTCTCCTCTCCCTTTTTGGTGTTTCGGGGTTTGGGTCTCCCTGGAATGGTGAAACCCCAGCCCGCTTCTGCTCGCTCCCTTTTTGGTGTTTCGGGTTTGGGTCCCCGCCTGCTGGTCCACTCTCGCTCCCTCGCATTCTCCCTCTCCCTCTCCCTCCCTCTCTCTCCTTCTCTCCTCCTCTCCCTCCCTCTCCCTCTCTCCCCCCCCGTCGCTCCGCTCTCTCTCTCTCTCCGCTCTCTCGCTGCTCTATCACAGGACGGTAATGGCACAGAGACGAGAACAGGCTCTTGGTTCTGACCTACCTCCAACAACCTATCGCACTAACCTGCTTTAACGCAGGACGGTAATGGAATTCTGGACAG
>QUTJ01031520.1:0-12434 GCA_003573635.1 Goniomonas avonlea | reverse complement strand
TGTGTGTGTGTGTGTGTGTGTGTGTGTGTGTGTGTGTGTGTGTGCGTGTATGTGTGTGTGTGTGTGTGTGTGTGACTGATCGCGTGGTTCGTGACAAGGTGCTCAAAACGTATGGACAAATACCTCCGTGCACAGTGCGCGAACCAAGTCTCGCTGTGCCTGCCGCGAGGCTGACTCTGCTTCCTCCATCAGCCGCGTCAGCACTTCTGTCATTGACAAAACTTCCTTGGACCCAACAATGCCGTGCCCACCAACCTGGGCAGAGGTCAGTGCGGCGTAGTCCCTTTCCACCGAGAGGCAGAGCGCAGAGAGAGCAGACTGAGAGCTCAACTGACCTGCGGGTGGCAACAAACTTGTCTCATTTGTATGAGCTGTTGGTGAACTGGCTTGGGTAGCGTGTCCACAGCGCCAGAGGCTTCGGCAGAGTCGAGGAGTCTTGCCACCAGCTGTCGAGCCGCCTGCCACTCGACATGAGCTCCCATGACCGTTGTCTCTGTGTCTCTTTCTCGGTGGATCAGGACGTCTCTTCTCTTTCTCTTTTGCTGTCACCGTCGTGTCTCGCTGCGCGCACTCTCCTCTCTCACCGCAACACTGCAAACACCCCACCTGGTGCTTCGGGTCGTAGTTCGCCTTCTCAACGCCCTCCATGGCTATCTCCACAACAGACACAGTCTGCGAGGGGAGCGTGATCTGCGCCTCCACGTGTGCCTTCGCGTGCCGCCAGAAAATTGGTTGGAGGAAGTTGTGAAGGAGTCGCCACCCGGATTCCGCAGTCGGTTTGTCGGGGGAGTCGCAGAGCGCCAGGCACCTGGGAATGTGGTTGGTGCTCGTGCGGATTGTCCTTTCTCCCGAAATCACCTTGAAATGCTGAGAGAGAGAGAGAGAGAGAGAGAGAGAGAACAAGGGCAGCAAACCGTATTCTTCGCAACTGCTGGGTGGAGAGATGAGAGTGACCCGACGCACCGCGGAGAGAAACCCACGTCTATCCCAGACACAGAGAGTGGCATTAAGCGAGATGACTCACCTCTGCCAATCTCCCAGCACACAGAGTGGCCCAGCACCGATAAACCGTAGCAGTCCGAAAATGTCGTCGATTCCTCGATGGCCAATGGGCGTGCCAGTGACTGCCCACCGATGCACAGCAGGAAGGCGGAGTGCCATCTCGGCCTGCGTGACAGTGACATGTGTGAACGGTGATATGTGACAGTGACGTGTTAAGCATGGGTGACAGTGAGTGCATCGCGATCTTCCATAATCCACACAAGCAGTACCTGCTGTGTGGGCGACCGGCCCTCAACCATTTGCGCCTCATCCAACACGACCCTCCACCAGCGAACGCGCACGAGCGGAGACAACTCGACCTGATGAAGTTTCTGGCGAAGCTGTCGCTGGCACACGGCGGAGTAGTGGAATTCTTTCTGCATGACTTCGTACCTGCGCTGCGATCAGTGTGTTCCTGAGGAGATTCCTGGCAAGCACACTGAGGCAAACACGCCGAGACAGAGGCAGACAGACAGAGACGCACGTTGTTATCACAACATCAGCCAACGCCAAACTGGCAGCGTCCGACGTGCCAATCCCGTTGTACACTACAACTCGGAGATCCGGAACGTGTCTCTCAAGCTCCAGCTCCCATTGCGTGGCAATAGACTGGGGGCAGAGGATAAGCGTGCCCTTGACCACTGGCAGTGGGCTCCCTGCGACTGTGTCAGAACGGAAAACAAAAACAAACTCCTCGAGTCAGCCCGTGACAGTGCGGCCCAGGAGCACCAGGAGTTCTCTTGTGCGACGAGTTTGCATTGGCTGTATGTGATAGGAGCAACGGTGTGACTCGGAGCACGAGGAGTTTCTGTAGTGGACAGCAGGTTGACAGTGTGCGGCCAGGAGCACGAGGAGTTCTGCAGTGAGCAGCACACTGACAGACGAGCACGAGGAGTTCTGCAGTGGACAGTGCAGTGGCAGTGTGCGACTCGGAGCACAAAGAGTTCTGCAGTGCACGGACCTGAGACCTCTCCCGCTGCGGGACATGGGTTGGCGACAAAAAGAGCCGAGAGTTCAACAGTTTTGCCGAGCCCCATTTCGTCCGCAAGAATCCCGCCGGTGTACGTCTGACACTCTTCAGGGAGCACGGGCGCGAAGGAAACCGTGAAAGGATTGAAGTAAACCTCTGAGCACGCCGCTGCAGGAGAGGAGGCTGCGGAAGCGTCTGATGCACCAGAGCACTCGGGCGTGGGCACACTGTCTCAAAAGTCACACCGGTGTTATCTCCCTCGTCCCCGCGTGCGAACTCACCTCAACTTGGTCCAGCCGCCGTTGGGTGTTGGCTGCAGCTCTCGATTCACCATCCATTCCAGAGCCTGTCGAGCGTGAGTACACGCAAGGTTAGCAACGGCGGCGGGAGGGGTGGAATAGATCATAGGAGACAAAAATAAGGGGGTGAGATGCCCACCTGCCGCTGATATGGAAACAACTCTGGCCGCAAGCCGCGTTCACGTAATCGGTCCATGGGCGTAAAGCCAGGATAGTCACGGGCGGGTCGCAAAGACTCATACAGCCCACACACGTCAAAGGGGTTTGAGACAGGGCGAGGGTCGAGACCCAGAATCAAGAGGCGCGCGGCAACAGAAGTGTGGTCATCCAAGAGCCGAATTTCATGTGCCTTTGGAAGGTCGCGAAGGAGATAGAGTTCCGAAAGTTGGTCAGAGCCTGTGACTAGTTTGGCCACCCCTTGAGAGAGCAGAAATTCGAGGTGAGAATGCCCTGAGGGCACTGTTCGCCAGCGGGTAACAAGTTGCCACCGGCTCGAAGCTGGTTCCGATTTTTCCAACCCATTTTCCACCAACTTGGTCTTGGGGGTTGAGCTTGCATCGAGCGATGCCAACCGGGGGCACTTGGCAGTCTTGGGGGGCGAACTTTCGCTCATGGGACTTTCGCTCATGGGTCGCTTGCCCTTGTTCAACGGCACAAGAGCTTCCATGCCTGCAGCTGTGACCGGAGAACAGGGAGGAGCCAGAGACTTGGCCGGTGAAGCAGGAGCTTCGCCCTCGGCAAACCTCCAAGAATCAACAAGTGGGAAAAAATCAATAGTGCCAGGAAATGCTCCGTCATCAGAGGCGATCTTGAGTGCGTTCGCTGCTGCTTTTCCTTTTCTAGAGCACTTGCGTTTCACCTGCGTCGTGTCAACAGGCCACAAGATTCCAGCGACCTCACCGTACACAATAAGTCCCCAAATCCCGGTTTCATCACAATTATACTGTCACCAGGGCGCGGGGTGCGATCGACAGAGGGCTCGACGAGCGAAATCACGACATCAGGTTCCGCAGTCGCACCCAGAGCACCTGGTGTGCTCAGCAAATACTCGGCTGCACGTTCTGCGGAGCCACAAGCCTCCAAAAGCAACAACGCGCGATCGTGCGTCACCCCAAAAACGGAGCATAGTTCAGTGGCTGCCGCACTCGTCATCGCGTGGTGTTTCAGCACTCGCCTTTGGGCCCGGACCTTTGGATCGGCGGACACAGCTGATAAGATCCAAGATGCTGGGTACCAGACTACCAGTTACCTGCATATGAGATTAATCGCGGAAAAACCCCTGTGCATCAGCAGAGCAATGGCGGCTCCTGCAGGCGGCATGCGACGGGAACAGCGGGTCAAGTGCTACGATAGTCGGGACGAGTGCGTTCCCTGTTTTAACGCAGCCTTTATTCACTATCCGCAGCTACTTTGAATGTCTGCGCCAGAATGCTGGAGCCGAGAGTCCGTGTGCTGCTTTCAAAGAAAGCTTCGAGAAGCACTGCCCTTCGTACTGGGTGCGCATGAAAGTCTCAAGGTGTTGAGTGACACCTGACTACAGGTTTCTTATTTTATGAAGCAAAGGGAGATCAAAATTTCCTCTGGTCAAGCTTGGCAGTCTGGCAACGTTGAAGGCCGACACGCGAATAGATGAGATGGGATGGTCCATCGCAGATGTGGAGGGTTCGTTTTGAGCTGATCAACGGAACTGAATGTCACACGTGACAAGTGGCCGATTGGGCTGCCTTGTTTTTTGACTCATTGAGCATAGGATTGGACTGAGGGAGTCAGTATGTGAGCATAGGATTGGACTCATGAAACTGTGGTTATCCAAGGCAGCATACACTCGTGACAAATCAATGAGCCCAATGGTATTGTTCACTGACGAGCGGCAGGCTCCAAAACAAAATTTGTCGAGAGTTTAGCGAACAGGTGATCTCCGTAGACAACGCCTTTTTCCTCAGTCTGCCCTTCCTGAGTGTTGCCCGGAAGCCGTAATGGTCGGATGATTGCATTCCAGGCAGGTTCGAGAAAAAAAGGTACAGAAATTCGGTCCGTGTCGGTTGTCAACACCTGGGCGAAGGATGAGTCATCGCGAAATGTAAAAGAAGGTACCTGGTGAGGGGTGGAGCGGTATAGTCCGCCAGTAATGGCCTGTAACATGTCTCCTATGTTGCAGACAAAGTATGAACATTGCAGTGGCTCAGCAAATACCCATTCTCCGTCTTGTCGCTGGACCTGACAACCATTTGTCAAACCTGGCCACCATCAAGACACAGACCGTACCTGCAAGGCATGCGGCGAACTATCCTGATTGACTAATGTCAGGAAACCGTAGTCTGTGTGAACCCCACAACCAGCTCCAACATCCTCCCGACCGGGCGTGGTCGAGCGCGGTGGGTAGTGGATGCATCTCATAATCCAGAAACTGCCACAGCTCATGAGGCTCAAGGACTCACGGAAAATTTCTACCTGTCTTCAAAAAATGGTTCGAAAAAGCGTTCTTCAAGACCCAAAGAGAGTGCCATTGCCTGCATGATCTGTCGACCAGAGTGCTTGCAAGCCGCGGCATAGTCACGAAGCCTGTGACGAAAGTCAGTTGACAACTCGCGAGGTTGGACAACCTCTGTGAAAACAACGAAGGGGATTCTGGCCATTGGTTTTTTCCAAATGCCACAGCAGCACGGGGGTCCTCGGCGGAGAACTCAGCCCGGAGCGGGTGATCCTCGGCGAGTTCCGCGAACGCGTCGATAGCTTCGTGCCAGTCTCGCTTTCCCTTTGTAATATTCTCTGCAAGGCGCTGATACCCACGCATGGAGGCCGGGTTGTTGCTGAGAGCAATTTTCTCTTTGTTGCTCTGAGACTCTCCCAGGAAAAAGTCCTTGCTCAGCTGGAGAGCTTCACGCTTCAATTCCTCGTCCACACCATGGCCGATCGCGTAGAAGAAACCAACATCGATACAAGCTGTGCGTAATTGTGCAGCAACATTCTGCTTGGCTTCCTCTGTGCCTCCAGACCGAGTAAAAGCCGAAAAATCGATGATCGGCAAGTTCGCCATGGCGTTAACCACCTTATCGTCGTTCCGTAGACCGATACTAAGTAGTGCCTTGATCTGCTCAAGATATCTGTATGCACCAAGATCGTTCACGTCGCACGCTCACATGGCGATCCTCACCAGGGATGCCTCAACTGGCCTCGAAAAGCAGATGGTCGAGGCCGACCAGGCTGCGCGGAAGTACATTGAAGTAATATGTGGGGAGGGCTCGGAGGAGGAGCAGATTGACGCTTTTCACGGGTATGGATTGGGTCGTTGACGACCGAAACTCAACCCCGACAGACTCTCGCATTTGCTCGAAACCGAGGACGCGCGTTATCGAGACGATTGCAATGATCCTATTCCCTTCTCTCGCAATCCAGCCCGATTAGGTAGATGCCTTTGTTGAATACCCTTTCGATCTCTTTTGATTCTGGGCCAGTGTACCCCATCAGCGCGTTATATGCCGCCGTCGAAACGAACGAAGACTTCATCGAAGCGGTACGCTGCGCAGTGTGCACAACGTGTATATTGATCACTGATACAGTTGATGATGAAACTTGTGGTGGGTGAGGAGTTCACTGGGCTCCAACAAGCGGCCGCTCGTTTCTTGCTTGCTGCCGTCGAGACGATTCCCTTTCTTCCTGCCGTTCAAAATGGAATTGAACAGGAAGACTTTCTTCGGAAAATATTTCAGCGTTTTGATTCTCCCGATTTAGAGATCAGCACATATGTGACGGGTGCGTTCTGTCGAAAGTATTCTGACCGGGTGTTCCTTTGACTCCCTGCGACAGGACTGCTTTCTTTGGTTTTGATGCAAGAGCAGGAGCTTGTGGAAGAAGGAATACGACAAGGCATTGTACCCAAGCTATTGCGTTGTTTGCAGCAGGTAATCGTGACCCTGTCGTGAAACGCTGCTCGCTCACACTTTGCAGCTCCACTCCTCACAACACTGGGAAGAGGAGAGCAGTAACAAAGCCACTGTCGCCAAAAGGGACAAGGAATCAGAGCCGACCCCCAACGGCATTTCAAGTGCATCTCCCGCTGAGGGCAGTGTACGGTCTTCAAAACGGCGACGCAGGGCGTCGGGGCCAGGTTCAGTCGATTCTCGCAGCGATGCGCTCGAAGCTCCTGCGGGTGGTGGTGCCGGTGCTGGTGCCGGTGGTGATGGCGGTTCTGTTGCTTCTGGGAACGGGGGTGATGCTGTACCTGCTGCGAGTGGCGATGGCGGCACCAGTACCCAAGGGGGTTCGCATCGCGTTGTCGAGCCGGGAGAATTGAGAAATCGGCAATGGGGCTACCTACTTCGTTGTTTGACTTGTGTGGGAGAGTACCAGGTGCGCGCCTTGGTCTGGTCCAGTTGTGTAATTGTGTCTGTGTTTGTGCGTCTGAGTGTATGTGTGATGTGGCGTGTGCGTAAATACGGTAGGTAGGTGTGTGGTGTGTTTCCGTGCTCCGCTCACAGAGGGCAGAGGTCTCTGTCTCCTTATGGTGTGCCTTCTGTGGCGTCATACAGGACGTAGTGCGGTGCAGAAGTGTTGATGCCTCCTAAGTAGTGGCCTGTGGGTCTGGGAGTTGAAGCTGTGTGCGCCATATCTCAAGCTTTAACTATCTCCAATCTCGTTTACTCTTTGTAACGCAATGCACATTTGTGTGTAACGAAACGCACCGCGGGGGCGAGTACCTGGGCGCCTTCTCTCACGCTTTGATCAATCTGTGTAACGGAACAGCCGCATCCTTGCTGGCATATCTCGAGCTTGGTCTATCCCCTCTGAAATTTCGATGTCTGGTACGGCCTGAGATGGTTTCGGGCAGGAGGTTGTGGCCCCGCTGCTGGAGTGCAAGGGTCTGGACATCCTCATGGTCCTCATGACGCGAAACAAAGACAAGAACGTGCTCTACCACACCCTCAGTGCTCTCGGCTCTCTCCTGGCCCACAAAAAGTTTGCGCATAACTTTGTGGACCACGGCGGGGTGCAGCTGCTGCTGTCTCTGCCCTACCCTCTCTACCTGGGAGGCAAACAGGTCCGGTTCCAGATGCGTGTTTGTGTGACCAGTGCTGTCTCTGCCCCGCGCCCTGGGGCAGACTACTTCTTCACGACTGCGTTACTGTTCATTTTTGATGGTGTGACTGGCCGCCCCGTTCCGTCTTTGTATGCGTGTTTGTGTGACCAGAGCTGTCTCTGCCCCGCGCCCTGGGAGCAGACTACTTCTGCTGTTATTTTTCTGCGTGACCGGCCGCTCCGTTCCTCTCGCGATTCCAACCACGGCCTGCAGGCGTACTGCCTGTACGCACTGTCACACTTTCGCGGAGCGATGGAGAAGCTGTGCCTGTGCAACAAGCTCTCTGCGCCGACGCCGACCGTGATCATGCAGCACATCCTTGGGTCGCTCGCCCACCCCCAGGTGCGCCCGGCACGATAGTTCTCGTGAGGTGTTCGTGGTCGCCTCTGTGCCCAGTGTTATCGTGCCTGGCGTTATCGTGCCTGGCGTTATCGTGCCTGGCGCACCTCCGTGGTCGTGTTCGTGTTGCTCTCAGTGCCTATGTGCACATAGGCACTGTACATAGGCACTGAGACGACCACGAGCACGACCACAGAGGGTGCGCCAGGCACGATAACGCCCATGAGACAAACCCCGCTCACAAACCCCGCTCACCCTCCTCCTCCAGGATGCAGCCCGAGGCAACGGCGCTCAGTTTTTAGGTCGCGGGCTGGCGCACCGCGCGCTGCTGGAGGCCTTCGACAAGCTGCACGGCCTCTCTGTGGTCGTCAGTACGTGTTTTTTTGAACGCGTTTTTGAGTGTTGCCTTTGGGGAGTTGGCCTCCTGACCGCTGTACTCATTCCCGTCGTTGTGGCGCGTATCTGACCTTGCGTTGCAGATCTGCTGACCTTCTACAGCGGGGTACAGCAAGACGTTGTCGCGCAGACCCCAGGCGTCAGCAAGAGCATGACACGCCACACGGCGTTGGCTGTGCGCAACTACCTCCGCACGCACCTCGTGCTCGCGCACCTCGTGGTCAAGGCAACACGCGCCCCACTCGAGCAGCAGGTAACACAGGAGAGAAAAAGAGGGAGGAGGGAGGGGAGGAGGAGGAAGATGGACGGAACGGGGTGAGAGATATCCGCCGCGTTAAGCTTAACGTCCGCAGTAATGCCAACATAATCTCAGCAGTGGAGTTAGTAAATCAATAAGTCAATCCATGAGAGTCAACTCCCCTGCCCGCCTGCGCGGTCCTCGTCTCGCTCCTCCCGTCTCCAGCATCCTGAACATTTGAAAATCGTTGAAATATCACCAAGAAACACCCGTGCCCGAGTTCTGGAAGGATTTTATGGATCCGGCATGCACGATACCGAGCCTGGTCTTCCCACCCTCTCACGGACACCACCGCCACCACCACCGGCACTGCCACCACCTCGCCACCGCCACCACCACTGCCACCACCTCGCCACCACCACTGCCACCACCTCGCCACCACCACTGCCACCACCTCGCCACCACCACTCCCACCACCTCGCCACCACCACTCCCACCACCACTCCCACCACCAACACACACGCTTGATCCGGCGGCGGCCAGTGAGTGACAGCGCGTGCAGCGAACCCGCGACAAGACTGGGACGGACAAGGCCACGGACAACGCGGACAAACTCCCCGCTGTGGACAAGGCTGTGGTCGACAGAGCAGTCACCGCTGAGAAGGACAACGTGAAAGACAACGTGAAAGACACCGCAAAGGACGAGACGCCGAGAGCGAACCGAGGCCGGGACAAGGAGCACCACACGCCGCACCACGCCTCCGTGGCAACGGTCGCCACTCCGGCCCTCCCTCTGGCCGCGGCAGAGGTCAAGGCTCGCATGGAGCGGACGAACAACAGTTTGCCTTGGGCCAAGGCCGTGAGCACAGAGGACGCTGCCGTCGCTGAGGCCTCCATGATACTCGAGAGGCACGGCCGCAGGTTCGTCGCCCTCCCCGCTCCTCCTCCTCTGCTCTTTTCCTTCACCCGCTCCTCCTCTCCTCCTCCTCTCTTCTGCCTTTCCGCTCCTCGCCTTCCTCGCTCTCCTCTCTGCTTCCTTCCCCCGCCCCTCCTCTTCTGCAAGCCCTCTTTCGACTTGGTCGATAACCTCAGGCATTTGGTTGCCCAACGACCATGTTCACGTCAACGCATGGTGCTGATCTCACTTGACTGTCTGTGTCTGTGTGGCTGTGTCTGTGTCTGTGTGCCTGTGTCTGTGTCTGTCTCCCTGTCTCTCTGTCTCTGTCCCTGTCTGTCTCTGTTTCTGTCTCTCTCCCTCTGTGTCTGCCTGTTTGTCAGCGACTGTTACTGGCTGAAAATGCCATGGTGCATCCCTCCTAGCCGCAAGAGTGACCCCGCCACAGCGTGATTGACCTGGAGTGGTGGACGCGAGCCGTGGAAGCGCTCGTGCACAACGGCGGTGTGGAGGCTCTCCTTTCCGGCCTCCAGCGGGCCAAGCAGTCACGCTGGGCCGACGTGCCGCTCTTTGTGCTGCAGGCGCTGCAGGTTGTCGCCTTGCTCCCGTTTGGGCGCGCGCCTGTGGCCTGCTCCAAGCTCTCCACTGACGACGGCCGGCTCCGTGACGGTGTGTCACCTGTCTTCGTTTTGTCGCAGAAAATGGCGCTCGTTTCGATACTTTTCCACCCACTCAGATTCGTTTCCTTCGCGTTTACAATGTGAAATGAGTTCATTCTGTGAGGGGGGTCGTTTGTCAGTTGTGTGTGTGTGTGTGCACTTTCGACGTGAGGGGGTGCGGCTTCCATGCACTTGTCTTCCTTGGTAATCCGGGACGTGGGGGAGTACACTGCAAGTTTCCCCCTACAACAACAGCATCCTCAGAGCAACAACCAACGCGTGACAACGGACAGTGTGACAGTCACCAGTACAGCGGATACAAGGCTCACAGGTTGCAGCCACAGTGCCATCACCAGCAATTTGACAGCGGCCCCCACGTTCTCACGCACACTGCAGGGGTCAGCCTTATCCTCGACGCCGCGGGTGGGCTGGCGTTTCCTGACGAAGAGGTGCAGTGTGCGGCGCTCCATCTCCTCTGCTCCCTGGTTGGCGCTCCCCCGCCGCCTTTCAGCCACAGAGGGCGAGTCGCCTCTGGTTGGGATGCGCAGGTGTGTGTCTGTGTCTGTGTCTGTGTCTGCGACGTGTGTGTGCCGTGCTTTGTGCTTGACTTGACAGTGGACGGATCGAGAGTGTATTCACAAGTACACTGCCCACCCGGTGAAGGACATAACTCACAACGTTCTCCAGCCTGGGGCAACGCCGCAGCCTCGCGTGTGGAATGCCATCCTTGCAAACAACGGCATCAGGTCCGCGGCGTGTGTGGTGCGAGGGGGGGGTGCAGTGGTGTAGAGTGTGAGGGGGTTTGCAGTAGTGGTGTGAGAGTGGGGGAGGGGGGAGGTGCAGTGGTGTGAGAGTGTGAGGGGGCTTGCAGTAGTGGTGTGAGAGCGCGAAGGGGTGTGTGTCAGTGAACCGTGCGAGAGTGCGGCAGTGGTGCGTGCGAGAGTGCAGGGGGTAAGGAGTGGTGTGTGTGTGAGAGAGAGAAGAGAGTGCAGGGGGTGCGAAGGCCATCCTGGCAAACAACGGCATCAGGTGCGCGGTGTGTGTGAGTGCGAGGGGGGGCGCTGTGGGAGTGGGGGGGGGGGGACTGAGCAGCTCTGGCGCAGGACGTTGCAGGGCGTGTTGCGAGGCGCAGGTCAGCCTCGGCAAGGGGCCGTGCGAGCGCTGGCATGTCGCGCTCTCGCCTCGCTCAGCCTCGACCCCCAGGTTTGTTCCCGTGTTGCACGAGAGAGTGTGTGAGAGCAAGAGCGAGAGTGAGAGTGAGAGCGAGCAAATATAGAGAGGCAGACAGAGACAGAGACAGAGACAGAGAGACTGCCACACACACACACACACAAAGAGACAGACACACACAGCCAGACAGACAGACAGACTCGCAGCAGGACCCCAGGCCTGGTCAACGCCTTGCATGAGCTGCACTGCTGCTGCCTGCGCACGTGCTTGTGGCCTCACGTCTCCCGCCTGCGATAGCTCAGCATCTCGTTTGAGATAGCGTTCAACTATCAATGGATATCCCCCCTGTGTTCGCAGCTGTTTCTAGCACACGCTTCCCGCTGAAGCAATTCCTCAGCTGTTTCACCAGCCATAGAGACTGATCGCCAGACTCATTTGAGATAGCGTTCAACTATCAATGGATATCCCCCTGTGTTCGCAACTCACACGCTTCCCGCTAGAGCAAATCTCAGGTGAAACAGGCATAGAGACTTGTCACCAGACTCGCTTGAGACAGCGCCCAAGTACCCCGCGTCTCGCCTGATGTTTTCAACCTTAAGAAGCGAGAGAGGGATCCGTTGGGATGACAGTTGCATCAGGTTTTGCAAATTCTCCGGGAGACGCAGCTCACTGTTGCGCTATCCGAGCTTGCGCGGCAACCGGCCACGCCCGGCCACGAGAACGAGCGCTCCGCCTTCGTTGCCGCTGCCACGCAACTCATGGCGACCATCACAGGTATGGTGCTGCTTTGGGAGATCTCCCCCCGCGCCGCTGCACTGCTCTCTCGCTTGCTCACCTGCTGTATACCCAGATGTCGTGTGTACTTACAGTTCGATGTCGTGTTTGAGCGTCCCAATTGCGAGGGTGCTTCTGGCCCCGGACGTGTGGAGCGTGGTCTGGAACCCCACAGCCTCGCAGGGAGGGGAGCCGCCGCTGTGCTGCTTGAGGCTGGGGACCACGCCCTCCGAAAGATTGAGAAGGCAGTCATTGCCTCCCAGACGCCCATTCAATACGACAAAACGTAGGTCCACGCCGCGACAGGACCCCCCCGTGTGTGTGCTGGTTTTAGGGATACTCGTTGGTTCACGGCTGTCAAGTGTATGTGACCTGTCGTTCCATTGCTATGCCCAACAGAACCTTCACGCACGAGATGTTCCCCACAGAGTGCGCAGACTCTTTTTAGATGCCACACACGACCCCCTCACAGCGCACTCACAGGCAGCTCCTGCAACTCGTGCACGCGCACCTCGTGGCCTCCAACCTGCCTGGGGCCGCGAACGCCCTGGCCGCCGAAGCCCACCTGCCCCTCCC
>QUTJ01031519.1:0-12430 GCA_003573635.1 Goniomonas avonlea | reverse complement strand
AGGTGCTCGCCGTGCGCCGTGCAGCGAGAGCGAGAGCGAGAGAAGATTCAAGAACCGCTGAGCGGCCACAGACCCCTAGGAAACCTGAAGGCAAGCAAGAGATAGATAGATAGATAGAGAGAGAGCGAGCGAGAGAGCTGGGAGAGAAAAACGTTCAGGCCTTTTGAATACTTCGAGAGCAGCGTGCTGGTTAGCAGTGTCTCACCGTATTCCCCGCCAGCACGTATTATCGCACTGGCAGCGCACTCTCACTCATCGCACGCAGCGAGCGGGAGGGAGGAACAGAGGGAGGGAGAGAGGGACAGTGTCTTTGTTAGCTCTCTCTCTCTCTCGCTTCCCCCCCCCCCTCGCTCTGTGTGTTGGTGTCTGTGTGTCCGTCTCTGTCTGTCTCTCTCCCTCTCTCTCTCCCTCTGTCTCTCAGCCACTCGCTGACGGACACTTCCCGCAGCAGGTAGGTGCCCGAGTCCCATTCATCACTCCTCATGGCGTCCAACTCCCTATTAGACAGGTCAAACTGAACACTCTTTAGGTGCTCACTGGGGACGACGTTCCTGGTTTATAGCAAGAAACAGTCGTTGGAAAACGCGTAACCAGTTGGGCTGTGTGTCTAAAAATACGCAATAAGCACACAGCGCAACTCACAGGGTCTGTCTGGCCGTCAATGGGGTCGCGACGGAAGTGGCGGGGGGAGAGTGATGGGCCTGCGCCCGCACGGCCTTCACGAGGAGTAATTTGTACTCTGCGTGTACGCGTATGAGCGGGTGTTTGTACTCTGCGTGGGTGTTTGTACTCTGCGCGTATGTGTATGAGTGGGTGTTTGTACTCTGCGTGTATGAGTATGGGTGGGTGGTTGACCGCTGCGTGAATTCGTAGTGTGGTGTGAAAAGAGAGAGGTGTGTGGGAAGAAGACGTAGCCGTGTGAGTTCAAACGTTCTCTCTCCCCCCCCCCCCCGGCTCTCTCTCTCTCGCTCACTCTCTCTCTGTATGAGTGGGTGTTCGTACCCTGCGTGAACGTGTATGCGCGCCATCTGTGTATGCACCGGCACAGTCATCAAGAAAGAGGGACCAACCTGCGTGGGCGGGCGGAGGAGGGGGAGGCGGTGGTTGTGTCAGGGTAATGTGTGCGCAGGCAGTGAGGGACCAACCTGCGGGGGCGGGCGGAGGAGGGGGAGGGGGGCTGCGCCGGCCAGATCGGCGCCCTCGCAGGAGGCAGGGGGCTGCGCAGATCAATGTTGCAGTTCCAGAGCACGGACCCGTCGGACATGGTCGTCGGGGAAATGATTGTCGGGATGGCGGGGGGGCCGCCTATTGAAGGGAGAGCAAGCGGCAGCACGTGAGAGAAAACATCGTTGAAGGTGAGGGCCGAGGGGCTGGAGGCTGAGGGCTGGCCGAGCTGCCGACGGATGGAGGCGAGAGGGAGCTTGGCGAGGGTGGTGCGGACGGCGTGGGTGGTGACCGGGCGCGTGAGGCAGACGTCGACGAGGTGGTGGATGTTCGGGAGTTCGCAGGACACAATGAGCTGCGGTCGGTGTGAGCGGAGGTGTATGAGCTGCGGTCGGTGTGAGCGGAGGTGTATGAGCTGCGGTTGCAGAGATGAAGGTCAGTGAGACGAGGTGTATGAGCTGCGGTCGGTGCGGGTGTGTTTGTGAGGGGGGGCGAAAACGAGAGCATCTGTTCGTAGAGGGAAACGGAGAGAGAGTGCGGTGAAGAGTGAGGGGAGGGGACAAAGAGGCAAGAGTGGGAGGGAAAGAGGAGGGAGGTGAGTGCGTACCTGGGTAGGCAAGACCACCACCAGAGCTGCTTCCCGACTGAGGGCTCTCAGCTCGTGCGCCACCCGCTGTATATGGTCTGCCAATCCAGTTGTTAAACCGAACAATATTCGGGGAGGCTAGAACAATCAGTGTGTAAACGAGAGAAGCGGAAGGTTAGCCATGACTCGTGGCCTAGTCCAACCTTGTGGCAGAGTGTCTAGTTCCTCAACCTGGTCAAGAAACGAACTGTTTGGTTCATTTGATTCGAGAAAGAGAGGTGTGTCAATAGTTTGATAAGCCTGGTTCCCATTTACGGGGCCTGATTTACAGGAAGCAGGCACCAGATAACCTCATCAATGCGTTCTCACTCGTTTCGCACCTCCACTTGTCTCATAGGCGTCAGGGTCCTGAGGAGACGGCAAAAATCCAATCGTGTAGTTGCTATCGTCCCACACGATGACAGTATTAGAGTCGCAACCAGGGGCCTCAGCCTGCGGCACAGCTGGTGAGGCACTCTCTCTCGCCCCCCCCCCCTCCCTGCTCGCTCTCGCTTGCTGCCTCACTCGCAGAAAGAGAGAAAGCGAGGCAAGTTAGAATGGGTAAGGAGACTTCACACCCTCTCCTGCGAAGGCTCCTGCTCTCTCTGCTCCTTCTTGAGAGAGAAGGGGGGGGGGGGGGGGAAGGGAGAGATCGATAACGAGAGAGAGTAAGAGCGCGAGAGAGCGAGAGACGGACGCGAGCGAGGAGGAGGGGGGGGGGGCAGAGGCAGACCTGCTTGGCGGCTTGAAGGCTGGTGTAGTGTGTGCACGTCCCGGCGTGCGGGGCAAACGCCTCGAGCAACGCAGGACGCGCATGCAACGGACATATGATTACCGCTCGTTGGTACAGTGGCTTCTGCCAAGGCGTGTAAGGGCGGTGGTGTGTGCATGTGCAAAAAAGAGAGCGGCCCTCGGCTATTGCCCTTGTCGATTCGAGAGAAAAAACAGTATGACCAGCAGAAAATACTCACAGCCCTCAAACAAAGAATCAATGGCTCCAGGATGCAGACAGAAAAATTCGAACCTCGACAGGCTTTCGATTCAAGCGGGCATGCGTTGGCAAGGCCAGTCTAACTGTTGCTGGAGACGTCTCCCCATCTTCAAAACTAAGGGGTGAGCCGTCGGTGGCGATGAGGTCGACGGTTCCCCGGAGTAGTGACATCACCATCCTGGGTACAATGTGTGATCACTGTGAGCTGATCCATAAGATAGTGATGTCGATATTCATATCAGTTTCGCAGCGGAAGGGACGGGGATGTCACACTTGATCATTGTGAGTCTCATCTGAGTGCACGCGCGGGTCGCCCGGTCTCCGCCATCGTCGATCCTCTTGCTGCTCTCTAAATGAATTGCCAAAGTGGCAGGAAACAAGGTATCCTCGTCCTTCGATCCGCGGTCGGAGTCTAAGTACACCGTGATGGTGATAACTCCACCAAAAGAGACACGCTCCACCATGTTCAGCAGGAGGTTTGCCATGATCTGCTTGACCACCAGGGCATCAACTGCACAAAACGCTCTCAGCAAACAAGTTGGCAGACCGTGCCGCACGCACCTAAAACTAAGGTTTCTGATGATTGCTGTCGGTCAGGGAGAACCAAGCGAATATTGAAGCTGTTGGCGTGCATCTCGAAAGAGAATGAACCGATAACTTGCTCCAAGATGGGAGCTAGCTCTTGTATGGAAAGTAGCTCAGGGCGTAGCTGCAACATGCGGAGCTTGCCAGGGCCGAGAGGTCCAAAAAAGTCCATCATTTGGGCAACCGTCTGAACAGCAGCGTCCATTCGTTCGCGCGCATCGAGCGCATACTCCCTGTCATCCCCTTCCAACCGCTCTGACAAAAAATCCAAGGCTCCCACAACCCCACAAAGGGAAAGTCTGCAAACGGCGTTTGCATGATAACAACACGTCGTCAGCGCACCTTTGGACAAGATCCAGACAGTAGAAAGGACTGACGGCAAAATCCACGTCGTAAAGCGACATCGGGGCTGGGATGGACATTTGAATGTTTTCTTGTTGCTTTGTCAGCGGTTTTCTCGTTAGTGTGTTGCACCACTTCTCTGTCACACACTGCAGAAGCTGCAGGAGTCGGACACACGCCTCAGGCATACCACCTGCACTCCCAGACTGCTGACACCGGACAAACTGCAACTTCAGCTCTTTGGCTTCATCCAGCCGAAAGACAGGCAGCACGCCCTCGAGAAACACCATCAGCTGTCCGACCTCCTGCCACACCGGCGAGGCCAACATGTTCCGACTTTCGCCCAGTCCAATCGGCGCGACGCGACAAACCAACCTCAAACTTCTTTTTGAGTCTCCGGTACCGGTAATTTGGATATTTCAGTTCTCGGGCCAGTTCTGACGCTTCTGAGTTCTCTGGCCTAATAAAGATATCACTATCCGTTCATTAATTATCTCTAAGCGCGAACAGGCGCAGCAACGCAAATTACGGGAAATATTCATTGCGAGCAACTTTAATAAACAAGCCGCGGATGCACCAGGGTTTCGGGCAAAAAGCGCGCGTGCTTCCGCTAGCGAGGTCGCTAACAAGTGCTTGTAATTGACCAGTTGAAAGTGACGCGCAAGTCTGTGGGTCTAAAGTCTTTTTGCCTCGCTTTTGCTCAGTTGCCTCTGCCGATTTGTTCCTGAGATATTCGAAAGTGAGTTTCGTGTCTTAGAGTGTGGTTGATCTCACTGTGTTGCAGTGACCTCTAAGAAGGGCATCTCTCCATCTGCTCGACGGCTCCAGAAAGAGCTCGCCGATATCAGCCTCGACCCGCCTTGCAACTGCTCAGCAGGACCCAAGGGTGACAATCTTTATGAGTGGGTGTCCACTATCAAGGGTCCAGTTGCATCTCCCTACTCAGGTGGCACTTTCTTCTTGGACATCCACTTCACCGCCGATTACCCGTTCAAGCCCCCAAAGGTGGTTTTCCGAACCAAAATCTACCATTGCAACATCAACTCGAGCGGGGCCATTTGTCTTGATATTTTGAAAGACAATTGGAGTCCGGCACTTACCATCTCCAAAGTGCTTCTGAGCATCTGTTCGCTGCTGACCGATCCAAACCCTGGTTTGTTTTTGCACCGCGCTCTGCATCTGAGCTGACTTATCCTGGACAGCGGACCCTCTGGTTGCCAACATTGCACAACAGCTTCTGACTGACCGAGAACTGCATGATGTTACCGCGGCAGACTGGACCAAGAAGTACGCCACAGGATAAGATCCTTCTGGCCAGATGGATCAAAGGCAACTGCTTTTGATCTGCGCCACACTCGCTGCTGGGTATTTGGGTGTGCGCACACCGAATGTGGACGTTTGTGGGTATTTAGGTAGGAAAATTGCGAGTGCCTGATCGCAATGTAAGTAGTTTCAGTCATTGTCTCGGAATTGGTGCCCCAGAACAAAAGCTGGTCCACTGTCAGTGGTTATTGCTCACCGTGCCACGCTCTGCAGTTCGATAATTCTCGTTTATCAGTCGCACAGAGTTCGTGGCTGTTGGCCCATTTTAAAGTCGGAACAAGAAATCCGATTGGCGTCCGCTTCTCCGCTTTCCACCATCCCATCAGCAACCTTTTGTCTTTGTGTCCGTGCCCACGCCCACAAAACAGCGTCGAAGCGGAGTGTGTTCTGAAGTAATCTGACATCGCGAGCTGAACATCATATTGCGGACGTCACCTCTGGAGGTGGAGGATCAACTGCAACGCAGCAAGGTTCCGGAGGGTGATTATCGAAAACCAAGCTATTGGCACAGAGACATGTCCTTTCTCACAATTGTTCTGCTGGAATATTTCTCGGATCAATCTGCAAAGCCTGCATTAATGACAACAAGAACGGGAACACGAGGGTAGAGTTGCGGGAAACAACACCACTACGTCAGAACGAGCCTCATACTTGACAGTGCAACACTTGGCTGAAAGAACGACCTCGAACCTGTCGGATCAAGATGCGAGGCACTGGGCACCACTCTTCCGTGGTGTACCCAGTTTGGAAAGCCTTTGGCACAGGAAAACATTGCGCCCAACGGATGATTGGTTGCCAACTTACATGCCAAACGTGGTCCCGCGGTAATGGGCAGCTGCCAAGCGCATATTCGTCGCTCGCTGCTGTGTCAAGTTGCCACTGTCAGCCATGAGGAGATCGTCTGTAGGTAGGGAGGAGTTATCGTGTATGTTGTGTTGGGAGTTATTCCGTCGGCCTGCTTGTGTCGTGGACTCGTTGCCACCCTGTCATTGAGCATGGCGGACGGTGGGGCTTCTCTGCGAGTGTTTTGGCAGACTTCCGCCGGTGCTGGTGTGTTTTTATCTCATGCAAAAACTCCTACGCCATCGCCGGCCAGCACTGGGAGTCTTTACTATTGCGAGGCGTCCAAATGTGTCCACGAGCGCAGACACTGCAGTGCGTGTGTGAAGGTTCGCAGCAACCTCCCGAGTTTGCAGCCGCCCTCTGCTACCGCCCCGGCCGCTGACGAAGACGCCGAAAACAACACGATCGATCCGAACATGTGTGTCGCTGCCGGCGCTACCGTCTCCATCATCTCTGACGGTTCGCAGGTTTTATTATTGCGAGCCTTCGAAATGGTGCTACAAATATGACCACTGCAAAAGCTGTTCACCCTTTCGTCTTATGCCAGCTCCGCGGGCATCTGTCGATCCGCCCTCAGCTGCCTCCTCTCCAGAGGCAGCTCCCGAGCCGTCGCCTCCGACCGGCCTGGATGCTCAGAGAATCCGCTTGTCTAATGTTGTCCTCACAGAGCGCGACAAACCTTTAAGCTATCACGACTACCTTCATGTGTGTTTGTTTGAAATTGTGTGTCTGCTCGTCCTCTGAGTTGTGGTTGCTTCAGTTGGACAAGATTCTCGGAGCCCAGCACCCAGTCTCCCAGGTGGTCCAGGAGGCAGGAATTGGCGAAGCGTCGCACGATGAAACCATGTTTATTGTAACACATCAGGTTACTTGCTCATGGGTTTTCCATTTGCGTGCTCACTTTTTTGCAGGTGTACGAGTTGTGGTTCAAGCTCATCCTTCACGAACTCGGTGCGCCGCGATTGCTTCTCGCTCTTTCCGCTCTCCTGCGCTGACTGCCTCACTCTTTTCACAGGGTCTGCCATTCAAATGCTGTCACGGCAACAAGTTGGGATGGAAGAATTAGAGGGTGTGGCTGCTCGTCTGGCAAGAGTTGTGGACATTTTCTCAGTCGCCACCACACAGTTTTCCGTCATGAACACAATGGCCCCTGCCGATTTCCTCGAATTCAGGTGTCGAGAAGAGGCCTGAAAGCTGTACAATAAGTGCTGACTGCTGTTCAGGGATCTGATCACTCCTGCGAGTGGATTCCAGAGTTGGCAATTTCGGCTAATTGAGAATACGCTCGGCCTCCCGCCTTCGTGGCGGAGCGGACATCATGGATGCACCTATATGCAGGTGCGGTCTGTTTTCCTTATCACTGCTGCGTTGCAGGAGATTCTAGTCGGCCTTTACAGCTCCACCTTGCGTCATTTAGGCTCACCAACCGCTTCTCCCAGGCGCTCCCCGAAGAGATGCACGAGCGTGTGTCTGATGCGACCAAGGGACCCACGCTCTTCAGCGCTGTCGAACGCTGGCTCGAGTCTTTGCCATTTGTTCGCGTGCCGTCCTTGGGGTTCGATTTCACTCCTGCGTACCGCGCAGCAGGTAAGCGAAAAGCAAATCTCCCTGATGAACGGGCGGCCCTGGCATGTCAGTTCAGCTCTCTGATTTTGAGATATTTTCGGTCTTGATGGGTTGGGTGGGCGGCCAACGTGCGCAACCCACATGCCGTAAGAGAAGTGTGTACGTGTTCTGGGTGGAGGGGGGGAGAGAGTGAGAGCGAGGAGAGACGAAGCGTGCAGTGAGTGAGAGAGCGGAGAGACGAAAGCTTCTCGAAGCGAGTCACAGTGAGTCGGACAGTGGCGATTCAGCTCCGCTTACGAGACATCGTTTCACATTTATACAGTGGAACGCTTCACCGAGGCTCGCCTCTCCGCTCTTGTGCCAAAGGCAAGCGAGGCCCAAGATGGTGATGCAGAGGAGCAGGAAAGGAAAAATATTCACAAAGACAGCACTGCGCTGCTGGACATGCTGGATGAGGCTCAGGTGCGCTCATGTGCCTGCGTCTGTACCCCGCGCTTGTGTCCGTGTCCGTGTCCGTGTGCTTGTGTCTGTGTGTGCGCGCGCGAGGGAGTATTCCAGGCAGTGAGCTCATTGTTTGGGCGGATCCGCAAAGTCCACGACTGAGCCCGTCGCTGCTTGCACCTGCCACCTACTTGTGCAGAGATGCTTGCCACCAGCATGTCCAAGTCTGCGTCTCGCACTTGCACCACTCTGTCATGACATGTTCTCATGCCATCGAACCTGGTGTTTTGCCATCAACTCTCGTCTGCCACTTGTCTCATGTCACACTCTGCCCGATATTTTCCAGCAAACTTATCTGACACCTTGCCCAGCACGTCCAACTCTGTCAACCGAAAGGCGGATCAAAAATTCCTCGGCGTCGGCTCTCGTTCGATGCCACAATGGGCGCGCTCATGCTGCAGGCGTACGTGCACGTGCCTCACTTCGCCGCCCACCGACGGGTGCGCTCTCCCTCTGTTCAGCCCCAGGCAGATTCCTAATGGAATCTGTGGCCGCTCTTTTCAACCCGCTCTCTCCTCCGTCCCCGACCCGCTTAGACTTGCTGGCTGCCGGTGATGGCCCTGCCGCCTCCCTCTGCGCTGCTGTTCCTTGCTGGAACCAGCGACGGCGACTGCCTGACGCTTCCTGCAGGTTTTGAGCTTGCTGGTTGAAATTGACGCTCAGTTGACCAGCTGGCGACAAGCTCACGCTTCGCTCGTTCGACGCCAGGTCAGTCCCCTGTCCAGGTCCTTGCACTCTCTCACTGCCCTTGCTGCCCTCACTCGCAGCACTCTCTCTTCTGCACTCGCACTCTCGCTGCACTCTCTCTCAATCGCTTACGCTCTGCCCTCACTCGCTGCATCCACGATGCACCCACGCTGCACTCCTGCTCTCTCTTTCCTGCACTTGCTGCACTCACTCGCTCTCACTTTGCACTGCGCACTGCACTCACTCGATGCGCCGCGCTGCACTGCACTCACTCTTGCATGTAGATTGGTTCCAAGCCTGGAACTGGCGGGAGCACCGGACACGAGTACCTCGCCAACACGGCCAGATTTAATGTTTTTGGAGACCTCTCGGCTCTTGCGTCGCTCTTCCTGCCGAGGTGCTCTCTTGGTGGATTTTGATTCTGCCTCTCCCTTGCGCTGCCTCGTTCCTCTCTCTGTCCCTCGCTCTCGCTCCTCCCTCGTTCCCACCCCTCTTTCTCCTCTCACGAATAAAGCAGACCCTCCCTCCCGACCATCCCCCCGGAGGTTCTGGCGAAGGCGTTCGAGCCAGCAACACTTCGCCGTTCTCGTGATGAAGAACAAGGGGCTGAGGCGAGCCCACCACCGACCCTGGCCGAATCTGCGCCATCTAGGTGCCCGTATGCCAACGTTGATTAGGCCGTTTGCTGGTTCATGGAAATCGGCTCGGCGATGCTGGAAGTTGACCAAGCCAGCTTGAAGCTGCTTGTTCGCGTGTTCTGGTGATTATGATTCTGGTGATTCTTCTTGGGTTGCGAATTCACCAGACCTGTTCGTCGGCGGAATTTGGCCGTTACATTCGAGTTCTGTGATTCAGTCATTTATGCCTATTGGGACGCATGTGTTGGGCTTGCCCATTGTTCCATCGACAGTAAATATCTTCCCAACAAACTTCCCAACGTCCCCATCTCTCCCTGCGGATTCATTCTGAGGTGCCTCGGCTCTGTGTGCCCAGTGTCTCAACGAGCAATTGCTATGGCAGCAACAAAGGTCCAATCCGGACTCTTTTTTTGTTCGATCGGAAAGTCTGCGTCAGAACATCCGTTCGGAAGAGGCGGAGTGAGAGACATCTCAGTCACATCTGAGTCCCCCCCGAGCTGTGAGATCAGCTGGGTGGATATGATCTTTTGTAATAAACATTATAAATGGTGTCCGAGCACGTGCTTTCTCATTTTGGGGGGATTATCGGTGGGTTTTGCACCGGTCAAACCTTTCATATCCGTCGTTGGCCTTGGCAGTTGCAAAGAAACAAACTCCCCACCGTGTTCGCGCTTGGAACTCGTTGTTCCATCTTGAGCTCTCTTTGAACAAAACCGACGCTCGACAGAACACGAAACAACAAGACAAGTAAGACATCATGGCGGAGGAGACTGTACGGACGGGTGAGGCAGGATGGGCAAAGGTTGAGCAATCTGGCGAAGTCCCGCCCCATCGTTCTGGGCACTCGCTTGTAATCATGAACCGTCGTGGAATTATGTTCGGCGGATGCGGGTGCACCAGTGAGGGAGGCACGGTTTTCAACGACTTGTACACATTGGAGATTTCATGTCCGTACTCTGCTGCATGTGTAGAGTGATTTTGACGGTTCTTGCAGCGGAGCCATTCAGATGGAACAAAGTTGAGGCCAAGGGGACAGTTCCACCGGGTCGTTATCGTCATTCTGCTACGGCCATTGACGAGACCCGAATGCTGGTGTTTGGTGGAATGTCTAAGAATCAACGCTTCGATGATTGCCACATTTTCACAATTGGTAGGTGTTCGGCGCGGCTCTTCGAGTTGCCTTGACCATGTGCTGCAGATTCAGAAGGCGGAAGCACGTGGTCAGAGCCCCAGTATGCTGGCAGTCCTGGTGTGCCACGTGGTCAGCACTCTGCGAATCTGTGGAAAGGATGTGTCGTGTTTTTCGGCGGTTACGGAGGCGCGGGCCAGGCTCGCATGTTCCTCAACGAAGTTCATGTTCTGGACCTCGCTGCGCAAGAGTGGCAGAAGCCCGTACCCAAGGGCAATCCGCCACGGCCTCGCAGCTCGCATTCTGCAACCCTCGTGGAGAAGCAAAATCTCTACGTGATTGGTGGGCGCGACCAGACAACCAACTTTGACGACATGCACATTCTGGAGCTGCCAACAATGACCTGGTCCCAAGCGGAACCGGTCCTTCCAGAGCCGTGCACAGGTTTGCTTGCGTCTGCGATTGAGAGTGTTCCGTCGTACAAGTTGTTCATCTTCGGAGGTCAGACCAGCTCAGACAAGTCACGGGCGGAGTGGAGGTGAGTGTTCAGCTTGTTACCCTACGGACCCATGCTTATGCTCCCTTCAGGTTCATCAATGATGTCCATGTTCTGGACACTTGCACCTGGAATTGGAACGCCAGCGACATCACATACGGCACTCCGCCTCTTCCTCGTGAAGACGGTGCCTGGGCGTTCGACGCCAAGGCCGCCCGGATGGTAATGTATGGTGGTTGGGCCAACGAATGGGTTGGTGATTGCTACACACTCGATGTCGCCGGCATCGTCGGTCCGCCGTACGCTGTGACCGAGCTGGAGCCATGCATGGGCCCCTACATTGGAGGCACCACTGTGCGCGTGTTGGGTCTCAACTTTGTTGAGAGTAAGGAGTGCCAAGTGAAGTTCACCGATGGCAAGCATGAGGAGATTGTTCCTGGCACTGTCAAGAGCAGCACCGAGGTGTGTTTTCCTGACGACTCACTGATCTTCGCTTGGTGTCCTAACTTGCTCCACAACACAGATCCACTGCATTTCGCCCAACTGGGAAAAGTACGGTGCTGGTGAAGTCGAGGTTCGTGTGGCATGCAGGACCGCCGAAGGGTTCACTGTGAATCGCATCAAGTGGCAGTTCTTTGTCAACACCAGGCCGCAAAAGTGCATCGCTTATGGACCGGGAATCTTCGAGGAGGGCCAGTGGGGTTTCCCTGCCGTGTTCAAGATCCAAGCCAAGGACGCCACTGGCCGCGACCGCACCAGTGGAGGCGACCAGTTTGTGGCCACTGTCAAGTTCGGCGACATGCTTGTCGAGACCCAGATGCTGGACAACAAGGACGGCACTTACGACGTTACGTACGTCCCTCTGTTCCCTGGCGAGTTTTCTGTGGAGGTCACGTTCGAGGACCCGGCTCAGGGCAACCAGGTCATTCCTGTCCGCGGGAGCCCATGGACTGTCAGCTTTGACGATCCGTGGACGCACCCCAAGGTTCAGGGTGTCGCACCACGGTGCCGCCCTGGCATTGTCGCCAGCGGTATGCTCAAGAAGATGGTGATGTACGGTGGTGAAGGCGAGACCGCAGTCGAGTCGCTCGACACGGACACGTTCACGTGGACGTCCTACGCGGCCGACAACGCACCCGTCATTCACAAGGGCCACTCCATCACGCAACTCGATAACGACAAGCTGATTGTGTTTGGTGGGCAGATCAACGGCGCCGAGGGCGAGGCACCGAAGCTGCTCAACTCAGTGCACATTCTCGCTGCAGACAAGGACAAATGGAAGTGGATCACCCCAGCAGAGGCCAACGGCAAGGCCCCCACGGTCCGCGTTGGCCATTGCTGCGCTGTCATCCCCATTGGCAAAAAGCTGGTCGTTTTCGGCGGTCAAGACGCCGCTGGCAACCTCCTCGACGATGTCCACATCCTCAAGGCTGTCAATCCCCAGTCCGTAGAGTGGCTCCCTGTCACTATCGAGGCCGCTGCCGAGAAGCCAGCAGCCCCCGAGGCCCCGACACCCGGTGGTGGCCGCAAGACCAACCCG
>QUTJ01031518.1:0-12424 GCA_003573635.1 Goniomonas avonlea | reverse complement strand
CTGAAGTTCTTGTTCAACACCATGATTCTTGGGCGTGTGTGTGTGTGTGTGTGGCGGGGGGGGGGGGTTGCTGGGTCGGACCTGGCCAGGTTGGAACCTGAGAAGCTTGTTCAAAAACATGTTCATTCACACGTGGCGGCCAGCGTGCGACCAGATCGAGCCTGATCCTCCTCTCATCGAGGGCTGGTATACCAAGTGAGGACCTGATCCTGGCGGATTTGTTTTGCGGTTTAGGGTAGGTTCACAATTGCTGTCTCGTGTAGGAGGCGGTGGGCATCCGTTTTTCTTTTTTCTTTTCTGCTCGTACAGGCAGCGGTGCGGCGGGGGGGGAGGCCTCACTCAATTTTGAGACCTACGTTGCCGCTCAAGAGCATCCGGTTTTGCGACTGGACCGCGGTGCCTGTAAGGACGAGCCTGCGTAGGGCTTTGAGCCCAACCAGGGGCGAGACGTCCGCAAGCTGCGTACAGCTGAGTCAAAACCGCATTCCGCACGACAGAAAACCGAGCAAGACAGAAAAACAGAGAGGACACCTGGGCGGAATTCTTGAAGTCCAGAACTTGGAGCGCCGGAAGCGTACGAAGAATCGTCAAGTCGGTGACAGATGTCTTCCAGAGACACAGCTCTTCTAACGTGGTGAGGCCTTCGAGGAAGTCCAGATGCGACACAGCAGGGCCCGCCAACTCGAGCTTCCGGAGTCGGCGGCAGAGACGGAGAGGCGCCAGTCCGTCTGAAGGAATATTGGCTGGGAGAATGGCGGCGCCACCAGGAGCTTGGTTCTCCGAAGCCACCTGGGGAACCGAACAGGAACCGCAACTTGCAGGGATGATGATTGACTGGGCAAAGGGGGCATGCTTCCCGCAGATCCGCATATCATCCACGGTGAGCTTGACCCGCAACTCTTTGACGTCGATGCTGACGGCGAGCCCGCCGGCGAGCAGCACGCGGCCGTTGAGCTGCGTCGAGAGCAACGCCATCTGCTTCTGCTGCTCCGCCATCTGCTTCCGCAGCTCGGCCACCTCGGCTACATACTCGTTCTGGACCCTTCGCAGTTGGGACGCAAGAAACTGTGTCTCGCAAGAAGATCCCTGCACAAAAGTCAGTGAGTGGTACCGTGCCGTATTGTGGTCGAGCTCACCTCCCGCTCCTGACGCGACAGCACGAGCACAAAGTCGTACTCGTGTGCGAAGAGCGGGCTCACGCAAATGTCAATGGTGAAACTGGTTCCTGACACTTCCGATTGGCGCATCCGGATCGTCCGCTCGCCGCCGAGTCCTTCTTTCAGGACAGATGCGAACAGCACAGCGTTCCCTTGAAGCTCTGGAGATAATTTTTTCAGCTCGGTCTGAGTCCAGGTGGCTTCATACAGCTTGCCGGTTGAAGTGTTGAGGACTTGGAGGTTGATGCCATCCCCAGACGGAGAACAGTTGAACTCGTAGACACCATGCGTCGTGAAAAACGCGAGTTCCTGGCTGGGCAGTGGGGGAGCAGAAGCGGCACCCTCTGTGGTCGAAGTTTTCTTCATTATTGCGACTGAACTTGTTCAAGAGCTTGCGTCACTTGACTGTCAATTACTGAGACGTCGAGGAAACTTCTTTGATATGAAGGAAATATTGAGAACAATCTCCATCATATGAAGCAAACATGTTGATTCATTGTTGAATGGATTCACCGGAAACGGAACCGGAAACGGTGACACGGTGTAAACAGTGTACGAACACGCACCTCATAAGTCGACAGGAAGAACCTCACCAAAGTCCTTAAGCCTTACCGGGAAGGTTAAAGGCTTAGACCACGACTTAGACTTCGAACACGGCTTAGGCTTAGACCACGGCTTAGTCCTTTGCAGACTGGCAGTGCCTGTGCCAGCATGTCCTCGGAGGGCACAGAGTCGTGGGACGACGAACCTGAGATTGATAAGTCAGAGGACGCAATTCGGAGCCTCGCACACTGTGCTGTGGAGCATGTGGGTGTTGAGGTCGAGGACAAAGAGCTTCTGGAGCCCCTGATTGCGCAGCTTCAATGCATCGCCGAATCGCTGCCGCGACCCCATATGGTCTCATTGATCCGGAGAGCGAATTACGACCTCAACGTCGCAATTGATATGCATTTTGCTGCGGATTCTGAGGTTGTGCCTCACGCTTCTGCCGGGGCGGCTTCCATTGAGCCTGCGCCTGCTTCTGTCGCGGGGGCTTCAAGCGAACCACCTGGGGCGGTGAGCTCCCCCGAACCGCCAGTGAGTCGTATAGCATCGGTTGGAGATATTTGCCCGGAGCAACTTGCAGCCGCGAATTATCGAACCCTTCTCGGTGAGCCGAGCTCCTTGTGTCTTGGCCTTTTTCTGATGAGCCCACGCAGGGGCACTTGGGCTTCTCTCTGAGTTTGGGCTGACACCGGATGCCTCATTCTCACAGATTGCTTCTTTGGATGTCGCCCTCATTCGGACTTGCATTGAAAACCGCATGGAAAAGGCCGTGCGTGATGCAAGGACTGAGGTGCAAGCCCCCACTTGCGCACCATCAGCGAGTCCTGAGGTCCAAGACTCAAGTGCGGGAATAGGTTCTGGGTCTGCTCCAGGTGGTGACTCTGAGGTCAGAACTGTCGCAGAGGTGGAATCTGCACCAGGAGGTGGCATCGAGGTCATGCCAGGTCCAGAAAATTCACCACCGTCTGAATGCAAGGGCAAGCGACCTGCAGATACGGAATGCCTGGCGGCGGGGGCGAAGCTCCCAAGAGTCACCACTCTAACACTCTGATTTCGTTGCCTTCAGCCATATTCCGTTCAAAAGCTGTCTGAAAATTGCAACGGACAGACGTTACTGATCATTCCTGAGTGCGCTCATCAATAACAAATGCGCTTCCTGTATCCGGGTAAATAATGACTGAGGCGTCTCCAAAACAAATGGCCTCTCCCAGCCGACCCTCTTCAAACGGAACGACCACCGGCGGGGCAGATTTCAATATCACTGTATTGAACGCACACCCCCCAACAACAAAAATCACAACGAAACCACCCCGATCCGCTTAGCGAATGATCTGGCTGATCTCGGCAGCGCACTGCTGCATCGACATCTCCAGATGTGTCAGCTCCCGTGCCAGCTCACCCAGGCCCGCGGGCTCCGTGTGGAGTCCATCAAGCAAGTGGAGCGCTTCACCAATGTCGGGGTCATCCTGCATCTCGTGCCGCGAGCGAGCGACTTTGCGGAAAGCATCCACTGCGGAGAAAGGGCCGATGCCCTGGTCTGCTGCCTCCTCGGCTTCTTCCGCTGTAGCGTCAGGTCAGTATCACATTCAATCGTGACATGCTCTTAGGAGGCGAGGCATCATTGGAAGGGAATCACGTGTCTCTGCCCTCTATCACAAACAAGACAGGCTCGAAAGCCACCGGCGGAAAACAAAAGAGGTAACAGTTGGTCACTCACTTGAGCCAAGCCCAATGATACCAAACTGCCGTGCACCGAGCTTGCGGTAGGGGCCGCCCCTAGTGATGAGCTCATCGTGGGTGCCCTGCTCGGCAATCTTGCCCTTGAGGACCACAGCAATGATATCAGCGTTACGAATGGTGGACAGCCTGCGATGGGAGCGTTAGCGGGTCGTGGTTTGAGACGCAATGACAAATGGCAGTTTGAGCAGAGGCAATGGTGTCAGAACATCGCAAGAGAGAGACAGCGGCGGCCGAGACATGAAAACGCACCTGTGAGCAACCACCACGCAGGTACGGCCCACCATAAGACGATCCAGCGCCTCCTGCACCAACTTCTCGCTCTCAGCATCCAGCGAGCTGGTCGCCTCGTCGAGAAGCAAAATTTTCGGGTCCTTGAGAAGGGCGCGAGCAATGGCAATGCGCTGCTTCTGACCTCCACTGAGCATGACACCACGCTCACCGCACTGTGCGTCGTAGCCCTGTGGCAGGGACTGGATGAAATCGTGCGCGTTGGCGAGGCGTGCTGCCTGCTCGACGCGGGCGTGTGTGCAGATCTTGGAACCGTACATGATGTTCTCCTCAATGGACATCGCAAACAACACGGGCTCCTGCTGCACAAGACCGATCTGGTCACGCAGCCACTGTGGGTCATACTTAAGGATATCCATGCCATCGATCATGATGGCACCGCCCTGCACGTCGTAGAAGCGCTCAATCAGGTAGATGAACGTCGACTTTCCGCAACCGCTCTCACCGACCAGAGCCAGGGTCTTGCCCGGGGGCAGGTCGATGCTGAGGCCGTTCATGATCTTGACCTTGGGGCGGGATGGGTAGTGGAAGTGGACATCCTGGAAATGGATGTGGCCCTCAATGCCGTTGGGAGCGATGTAGCCACCGTCGTAGTTCACGGCTGGGACGCGGTCCAGAAGCTCGAAAATGCGGCCGGACGCACCAATAGCCTCCATGAATTGGGGGAAAATGGAGATCAGGGACGAGAAGGCGAACACAGACTGAAGTGCGAACAACATGTACGACACGAGACCACCGACGCTCATCTGGTTTTGGAAGATAAGCTGACCACCATACCACATCGCCACCAGGATGCACGAATCTCCAGCCAAGTTAGTGATGGAGGAGAGACCACCGGCAATCCAAGCACGGCGCTTGATGATCAGGTACGACACGTTAATCTTGTCGGCGTAGTTGCTGATTTCCTTCTCTTCCATCACGTAGGAGCGGACAGTGCGGATGTTGCTCAGGGTCTCGTCGGCCTTGGAACCAGCGTCGGCGAGAGCAATAAGCTCCTGCTCGGTCAAAATCTTCATGCAGAACCCCTGGAGGAACATGCACACGGCAATGACCGGAATCAGGGACAGCACGACAAGCGTGAGCTTCCAGTTGTACGTGAAAATGGCGATAAGACCAATCACGACCTGGCACAGAGGGATGAACCAACCGGCCAAGTTGGCCGTCACGACCATCTGAATGACCTCCGTGTCGGTGGACAACCTGTTCAACAGCTCACCGACACGGACGGTGTCAAAGAACGCCACATCCTGACGCAACATGTTACGCAGCACCAGCGTGCGGAGACGGCAGGAGCAGCGGGTAGCGGCGATGGTGTACAATACCGAGGAGAAAAGGGTCAGCATGCAATCGCACACGTAGATGCACAGCAAGTAGAGCGTGAAAGTGGTCACCGCGGATTTGCCCACATCCATGGAGGAGTAATGTACAGCATTGATCACCATTCCCACAAAGATGTTCTGAGACATGTGGAGGAAGGCGGAGATAGACGACAAGAAGGTCGCCATGATCACAAGAGGCAACTCGGGCTTTCCGAATTTCAGGAGACGAAGAATGGTGGGGCGCTTCTTCTGCTCCTCCATGCCATCTCCCTCATCATCATCGTCGGGTCCTGAGTAACGGGACTCGCCATCATCACGATCGTACTGCGCGACGCCTCAGAAATCGGCCTCACACGACAACCCCGCGCGCGTGCCGCGCGAGAAACAAACACTCACCTCAGACGCGGACTCAGATGCAGAAAGCAACTTCGTGCTCTCATGACCAAACTCCTCGCCACCGGCGGAAGCAGCACCATATCCTTTCTCCATGGCTGGCGCAAGAGCTTCCCCAAAAAAAGGACCAACCAACCCGACGGATAAGGCGCCTGTGAGGAGCCAGGCCCGAAGGGACGCCTTCGGAATTTCCCGTCAAAAACAAGCAACAAACTTCAGCTTGTCACAGCTAACGTACTCCGTATATACCCGATAACATCCAAAGTGTACGCGATTCGTAACGCGAAGATGGCCGACTCACACGAGTCACAGGACCCGCAAGGCCCAGCGAAGCGGGCTCGGGTGGATGCATGCGGAGGAACCAGACCCACGAGACGATTTTTTGTAACTGTGGGTGGCGGGACTGAGCGCTTTGCTGCTTTAGAGCTAGCAGAATTTGGTGCCACTGGTGTGCGGCAGGACCAGGGCAAGGTGTTTTTCGCGTCTCGGTTGCCGGTACAGGAGCTCCTGCGGCTGAAATCAGTTGAGCGTCTGTTTGCGTCTTGTGGAAGAGTTCCCTCTGTCAAGCTGCTTGCGCAGAAGCGTGGGCACGTTCTTGCTGCGCTCGATGGACTCTTGGGTGGCTTCGACTGGGACAGTGCGGTCGATCTGCTCAAGGAATCAGCGGCTGGAGTGCTCCCTGTTTTCCGGGTGTCATGTAAGCTGGCAGGAAGAGCGCGTAATTGCCTGTCGGATCAGGATGTATGCCGCTCCGTGTTCAGTGTTTTTCGTGCTCGGGGGCATCACGTGGATTTACGCACGTCCACAACGGAGGTTCTCGTGCACATCAACGATGACGGTTTGGTTGCTGGTGTGCCTTTGTGCTCCGAACCTCTGTCCAAAAGGTCATATGCAAGTGGAATTTACGGACTCCGGAGCTCAATTGCATGGATCATTGGGTTTCTGGCCGACCTTCGTGCTGGGGACGTTGTTTGTGATCCCATGTGCGGATCCGGAACAGTCCTGGTCGAGGTGATAGCAGCGTGGCCCTCCACTATGTGTGTGGGGTTTGATAACAATTTTGACCAAATCAGTCGGTGTCAGCGCAATCTCGAGCTCTCGGCTCTGGGTGGACATGTGACCATTTCCAACGCGGATGCCTCACGACTGCCTCTGAGAAACTCCTGTGTGGACGCTGTGTTGTGCGATGCCCCATTTGGACTGAAACATGGTGCTGGCGATGACCTTGCACAGCTGTATTCTGGATTGTTTTTGGAGTGGGCGCGCGTGCTGCGACCTGCAGGCAGGGTTGTCCTATTGTCGAGCAAGGTGGTTCGCCAGCACTTGTGCTCTTTCTAACCCATTTGCAGTTGGATCTTGTGAAAACTGTGTTGCTGTCCTCAGCTCAAGACTCTGCTCGTCCGAAAGGAACAGGTCTGTTGCGGTTTTTTGCATCTCTGTCGGTCCAGTTTAACAATGTCCGCATTCCAGGAACCTTGTGTCTGGAAGAAACACATGAAGTCCAACTTGGAGCCCTGCCAGCTTTTTTGTTTTTGATGCGGCTGTCAGTGCTGCCTTTGGCTCCCCCACCATGATTTCGTATCAGCATTTCTGCCGAGCGAGTCGGGGTTTTGCTTCCAGTTCATATCTTGGCATTGCTGCGAGCGAGCCGGGGTTTGCTTCCAGTTCATATATTCTGAAGCACAGACAAGACGCTATAATGAACTCAATACTAGCGCTAACACTGCAATAGTCTCGCCGCGGGGCTCTTACTCGGTCCTCGTTCCAACAAACGTGATGGAACTCGGGAAATTTCTCTCCTTGCTGACGCTGGTATAGATTCCAGTTACTGCCATGTTCCCTTCCGCCCCTTCGCTTGCCACCAATCGCAGCGTGCCTCCGAAGAGCTGGCCTTCCACCTTGCGTTTCAGGCAAAACATCATCGCCTTGTCGTCGATGCTGCTTTCTCCCTTAAATCCGCCAATTGTGCCCGAATCATCGCGCTGGTCAAACATTATACTGCCCACGTCGAATCCTTCCAGCGTCAGCTCCATTGTTCCCTGGTCTCCTCGCCTGGAGGCCGGATGCGTCACGGAGATGTCCCAGCGTCCCGAGACCTGTGAGTTTAAGGCTCGCTGTTTTTTCTTCTCTTCGAGATTGTTTTCTGTCTGCTGTATGTTGGAGTTTTCTTCGTTTTCTTTCTCCTCGCCGAGAACCGCCACACACTCCGGGTGCAACTGAGCGAGCTGGGCGGCCGGAAGCAGAGCAATGTCGCTGATATCAGAGATGGCCTTCAACGAATCAGGGTTGGTTTGAACCAAAACTGCTAGCAGTTGGCGGAGTTGTTCGTGCGTGCAGTTTTGAGAAAAGGCACAGAGCGATGCCAAGTCGTCCAATCGCCTCCTCTCCTTTGCTCCCGCAGCCCGTTCCTCTTTCAGCTTCTGGCGCTGGTGAAACTCCTCGCGCCCACGCTTCGCCTCTGCACGGCGAACGCGCATCTTGGTATGGGGAGAATAAATTGATGAAGGGCTCGAAGCAGACTTCAGAGTCGTGCTGGGTGAAAGGGGCTGGGCCATGGCTGTTTTTCGAAAAAAAACTGCCCGTTGGGTGATTTTGATCGATCTCGCTTGCTGTTAACGATCTCGTTAATTGTTTCGTCCGGGTGAAAGGCTGAAAGCCGGTCGATGAGTGGACTCGACTTTGAGTGCTATTGAGTGTCATCGAGCGTGATCGATAAAGCCGCAGAAAAGCGTGTGAAGGTGACGCACTGCAACATGGCTGCGAAAGGAGGAAATCATTTGGATTTGGCAACGTTTGATTTCAACGACGCTGAGCGGCGTGGGCAATACTTTGTTGAATGGCGGGTGACAAATCCCGAGGTCGCGAGTAATCTTTCTCGATTGCAAGCCACCTTGAAGGAGATCGAGCCTACAGTTGAAATACTCCAGTCATGCGCCGCCGATAACATTCACATTACGATGAACGAGCTGACTCTGAACTCCGAAGACCAAGTGCGTCAGTGCCTTGCGGTGGTCCAGGAGTTCGAGCGAACCGATTTCCATGAGATTGTTTCTGCCACTGCTGCTCCTATTAACACAGTGGTTGGGGGCCTCGACGATTTTGACAAGCGCGTGCTGTTTACCCGGGTGAATGCTGAGGGTGGAAACGACATTCTGACACGACTCTTTAATGCTCTTCACAAACGTTTGGTTGCTGCTGGCTTTGCTCCTAAAGCTGGCCGCCCTTTCCAGCCTCACATCACCGTGTGCAAGGCCCCTCGTGGCTCGAAGGTTATTCCTGCAAAAGTGTTTGAAGAAGTGCGAGCGCGAGGACTCGACACCGCTTCGCTCGGACAGCAGCCCTTGGACCAGCTTGCGTTTTGCGTCAAACGAAAAAAGGCAGAACCCACTCCCCCTGTTCTTTATACAATAAGCGCTGCCGCAACCGAGGGTGTGGCTGCGGCGTGACCTCTTCTGAATGGACTCTGCTGTTTTGCAATAAACTCCAAAAAAAAAAGGTGTTGGACGCTCAAAGGAGAGAGTTGTGTTTGAACATCTCCATGATCTTTATTCCAATGCCTGCGTCGAGTTCGGGCTCACGACTGATCCGAAATATCAGACATACACAACAATTCCGGATTTGAACTTCGCCTTGCACATTGGGCACTTGCGACCCGCAACTGGTCCCTTTTCCAATGTCTTGAAACAGCTGGCGCAGAGTGTGTGGCCACACGGGACACACGCGGTACGTGGACCATCGTATTCATCCAAACAGATTGGGCAGGCTGCCGCTGCCGCTGCAGGCCCCGCAGCCGCAGCTCCCGCTGCGGCTGCAGGCCCCGCTGCGGCTGCTCCACCCTCAGCAACGGCAGCTCCACCCTCAGCCACAGCAGCAGCTCCACCCTCAGCCACAGCAGCAGATCCACCCACAGCAGCAGCTCCACCCTCAGCAGCTCCACCCTCAGCAGCAGCTCCACCCTCAGCAGCAGCGGGGCAACATTGCAAATCCCACAGCTGATTCAAGGTATCCCTCCGCGCCCATGTAATCACCTGAGCGCCAGATCTTGCTTTGGCGAGGTCAACGTCAATGACAGAGCCGTCAGCGTCACTCAGGAAGATAGCACCGACGAGGGTGAACTTTGACGCCTCGCCTTCGCAACCGCATTGGACTGGGGAAGCGGGGACATCGGGAACCCGAAGCTTCTTGCCGGCGGAAACAAGCTCCCCGTCAGTCAACGTCCACTGCTGGTTTGAACTTGAGGGATTGGGCCTCTTGATCCTCAAAACGCAGTCTGATGAATCCAAGACAAGGCTCGCGCTCATCCTTGATGCGATCCGAAAGGAGTACGGCAACGTCCGCACAGGCCCATTCCACAGGCGTACCGTCCACTTTTGGTTGACGGCTCCAGTTCTTTTCCCCCACGAAATCACCATCGTACCAGGGGCTGGGTTGCCTTCGTCCACATCGGCAACAAGCTCAACGAGCTCTGTCGTGGTCGCTTGCAGGAAGCCATCCTCCAATTTCCACCGCTGATGAGGCGAATCCTCAACGGGCACCTCAGTGGAGAGCACGGAACCTTCGGGACCGATCGCCAGTACCCGGTTGGTTGCCACCGAGACAAGAAATGATCCCTCGAAGCGCCAAGCTTGGTTTTCCTGGTTGGCCGCTAGGGAGATGACGGCGCCACCAGACGCATTGGTAGAGAGAACAAGATTCTCACCAAGAGCACTGCAAAGCAGAAATGAGTGACGAAATTGACATTCCTTTCAACTAACCTGACCAGCTCGAACGTGTGCGGGAACGCCATTGCCATCGGGCCGACGGTCAAGGTTCACGGGCCGACGCAGACACTTGTGTCACTTGTGTCACTTGGGTGACACAAGCGGCGGTGACTGCTCTCAAATTATTAAAATCGATTATCGCGGAAGTCTTGATTTCAAAAACGGCCACTTGCGTCACAAGTTGCGTGCTGTCAAATTAAAATCGGTTATCGCGGAAGTCTTGATTTCAAAGAGAGAATTAGAGGCTATTGAGTGATCTGTTCTGCGGGAGATTGTGGAGGAGATCGATGGTGGCTGCTCGAACTTCGAAGATGAGGGAGCTGGTCTGGCGTCTTGAGGGAGGACACTCCCTCCATGTAACGATAGTGAGCAACTCTAAAATTGACATTTGTTTCTCTTGTGATCTTCCTGGGGCGGTGCTGGTCTGGGGAACGCGCTCGAGAGGTGCTTGGGAGCTCCCTTCGTCCACTCTGATGCCCGTCGGTTCAACAAAGGTACTGGCTGGCTACTGGGCATAACTGACTGTGATCAGGTGAGCCACACTGAGGCTGAAACTAAATTTATGGGTGGGGTAATCAGAATGCAGAGCGAACGCGCAGACGCTCCTGCTTCCCTTGTGTGGATGCTCCTGAACGATGGCCAACCTGTGCAGAAAGAGTGTGGGCAACCGGACTTTGAGTGTGCCCTTGAGTGCGACAAGAGCACAACCGAACCTTCTGCGTCCAGGGATCTCTTGTATCACGAACTCTGGCAACCCAGCTCTGAGGTTTCTCTCACCGCGCAGGTCGTGCTGGCTGGCGGCGAGTATCTGATCGAGCTGATTTCCAACGCGCTCGTAACGTTGCACTGGGGCCTGGCGCTTAAACTGCCCAACACATGGTCTGTTCCACCTGCTGAAGTGCGGCCCTCGGGCTCTCGTGTCATGGACGCCCTCGCGATCCAGTCCGATTTCCTGCCACAGGAAGGCGACACTGGCAAGACGGCCCTTCGTCTTTGCTTCAACGAGCAGACTGCCCCGTTGGGGATCTCATTTGTCCTGCTGCACCGTGGGCGCTGGTTGAAAATCAAGAACAACTCCGACGGCTGGATTCCCGTGGCTCCCCCACGCGTATCCCCGCTCGTGAAGTATCGAGAGCTCGCCGCTGTGGCACCAGCGCTTTCGGCAAGCTTACTCCACGATGGAGAGCTCGATGTTACCGTTGAGGCACTCGACGGCGAGTCGGTGGGCTCCACAACTGCGTCGTACCCTGGGATGCTGATGTTGTCTGCAGGAAACGGTTTCAGTGTCGTTGGTCACTGACCTGCCTGGGTTGGTCCTTGGCTGGGGCCTGGGGCAGAGCCATGGCGAGACAGTGCCGCCGCGGCCGTGTTGCCACCCTGCCGGAACTACAGTGTCAGGTACTCGTGTTCCGGTGGCTTTTGCCTGTGTCTGTGTCCGTCTCTCTCTCTGCTGTGCCTGTGTCAGTACAAGCATTCGGCCTCTAACGCTGAGAGTGCAGGGCACAGCGGCGCTCGATTGGAGACGCAGTTCAGTGCTGCAGAGCGCAACGAGGTCTCGGAGCTCAAACTCCGGCTGCATTTCCATCAAGAGGACTTCAAGGTGCCCTCGACAACAGGCAGAGACCGATCTCCACCGTGTCTCTGTCGCTTCACCGCACCTCGCCCCTCCTTAGCATGACGGTGATTACGAGCATTGTCATTAAATCCCGCTCCAATCACACGCCTCGTTCCGAATCGCACTCTGTCACCCACCCCTCACGCCTCGCACCTCCTCACCCCCCCACCTCCTCTCCTCCTCGATCCAATCATCGTCATTAACTCCTACTCCAATGACACGCGTCCTCCCTCTGTCTCCCATCTCTTTGCCAAGCTGCAGATCCAAAGGAGCACGCAGGTCTGCGTTTCACTCGCAGCCAACAGAACGTCTTCGGGCCAGTAGGCCTCCGGTTCCACCTGGCCTCCGCAAACACCGGCCAGACGTACAGAAACATCTCGCGCGACTTCTTTGTGCCACTCTTTGGCTGCTCTGACCTTGACAAGTCTGTCAACATGGTGAGCCTGTCATCTGTCGAACTTGACCGGTGTGGCGAGCCTGTCATCTGTCGAGGGGTGAGCGAACGGCCACTACGGTGGTTGTACGCAGCTCCCTCCCCCACCTCCCTGCCGCCCCGCTTCCCACCCCTCCCTCTCCTACCTCCCTCCCCCACCTCCCTGCCGCCCC
>QUTJ01031517.1:0-12417 GCA_003573635.1 Goniomonas avonlea | reverse complement strand
GGAGAAAGAGCGGATGAGTAGAGGAAGGGGTGCAGGAGACACAGCGTCCCAGGGGGGGGAAGGGGTGCAGGACGCTGTCTCTCCTGGGGTGTGCAGGACGCTGTCTCTCCTGCACCCCAGGAGAGACAGCGTCCCGGCTGACCGAGGCAACGAGCCCTCCCTGCCTCGTTCCTTTCCCACCCTCTCTCACACACACTCACTCACTCGCTCCCTAGTCGCTCACCGAGGGCCAGGCAACCGTAACAACCCTTGCAGGTGCTCGGAGGGACCGAGGCGAGGGCGGAGATGCGGACATGGTGGGGAGAGACACTGGGTTGGGCGTGCAGGGCGACGGCCTGCTCTGGACCATGTCACGGCGGCTTCAGGTTTGTTGGCCCCGTTTGATTATATCTATCTATTGTCCCGTTCGCCGTAATAACTTTGAGGAGCATGGGTCCATGCAGTTCGGTCGGAGATACCATCAAGCTGTCCTGTTGGCCAGAGAGGGGCGGGAGGCTCCCGAACCGAGAGGGAGGAGGAGAGAGAGAGCGTGCGCGAGGAGGAGCAGAGAGAGGGGAGAGGTCAACGAGTTTCACAAGCACCCTGGCACAATCTAACTCGGCGCGCAGGCATGGGAACGACGACATGGCGCCAATGGGCGGCGGTGAGAGTCAAGGTCCTTGACGTCCAGGAAAGAGCTGACCGTGACGTCTCGCGGATGGGCAGCGGTGAGAGTCAAGGTCCTTGACGTCCTGGAAAGAGCTGACCTTGACGTCTCGCGGATGGGCGCGGTGCCAGTCAAGGGTCCTTGTCGTTTCGGTGCCCTTGACACACAGCCCCATGGACCGCGTCGGTTTGCGTTGGAACTTCTCGTCGTGTTGCGCCGGAGCGTCGTCGGACATGGTTGCAGGTCGTGGGGTGTGTTTCATGGGTTTGACCTGTTTGACTTGTTGACCTGTTTGACTTGTTGATAGCCTGAGAGGCCCTTTCGGGCTTTGAGTGGCGAAGACATTCGTCGCACTTCTTGTCTGTGTTAGGCTTGAAGTGCCTAGAGTATACGAGGGGATTCCCTTTTCTATCTTGGTTTTTCGTGCGTTGTCGGATCATATTCTTGGCCTTGATCCGTTGGAATTCGCCGAATCTTCCGTTTTTTTGTTTTTTTTTGTATTTTCCGCTCCCACACTCGGGAGTCTCGCACGCACACACGCACACACGCACACTTGCATGTGTTAAGAGAGAGCCAGAGAGAGTATTCAAGCACCTAGTTTCACACACGCGCGCGCACGCGGCTTGTACATCGGAGGTAACAAGCATGGCTGTACTGTAGTGTGCAAAGGTGCAGTGGCTGCACCGTCAACAACCACGTGAACGGAGCGGGGGAAAGTGTTCAAAAGACGAGCCAGTCCGACGCCGTAACTGCCACCGTCCTGGCGCGGGTTACTAGCCAACGATTTCTCAGTCACGTGTGACTCACACCGGGCCAAACCCTGATGTGTGAACACCGTCTGTCACAACCCAGCAGAGCTCAACGCACTCACTGGCAAAGTCGGAGAACGGGTAGGGGCCGTAAGAATCTGTGACCCAGGAGCACTGCAAACAGTTCAATACGCTAAGACACGTAGCTGTTTGGGATGTTGTTCACAAAGTTCGAAGTGAGTTCAGAATCCAGTGGCCGTAGTATTCTTGATCTCTTCAGCACCACACCAGAGTGAACAACTGTGTCGTTGGTGCCAGGAAAAGCCCAGGCACGGCTCTTAGCAAGATGGGGGGGCGCATCAATCGAGTCCAGGATGGCAGCGTACTCCGTGGGGTCGCCTGTGGCTGACCAAGGACCAAGCCCAACGAGCGAACAACCAGGCAATAAATTGGCGATAAAATCACCATCTGAACCAGTGAACAGCTGCACACCCTTCAGGGACCCCGCATTCAGCTTTTACCATGACACTCACTCGAGAATTACACCAGAAGAGGCATGGGAACAGCGCGACCTTTGTCAATGAACTTTACCGTTTCATTCCATATCCAAACAACTCGACAAAATCGTGGAACCGGCTCGGACGCGAGCGACTCCTCTAGACTCCTCTGCGAGGGTGGAGTCTGCCCAACCCGACGATAGACTATCTAATTCAATTGGATTTGAACAGCGATACTGCGACTAGTCACTGCATTACTGTATACCGATAGCCTCGCGAGGAAAAAATATCCGCCCTTGAATTCTCCCGACGCCGTTTCGACACACTGGAGCCGCCGAGCCCCGCGATGCCCGAGAATTACTTGTACACCCAGGGTCCCCCGTGGGTCCGAAGCGGACCCAACGGTTATTCTGCCCCAGCCGACATTCACCTCAGCTCCCAGAGTTTCCCTGCGCAACCACAGCCTTTGGTCGTGCGAAACCAAGCACATCCTGTGCCACTACATCCTGTGCCACTCGCCCCGCCCACGGAAGACATACCTGTGAAAACACAGCCTTTCGAGGAGGCATCTGATCACCAATTTTGTTTGCCGCACACAATTTACTCTGTTGCTATTCTTGCGCCGCTTGCAGCTGATGAGGTTCGTGCCATGCTGCTCGGTTGCTGAGTCTCACAACCGTGCCAGGACCATTCTAGGTTCAGGGCGGGTCTCATTTTGTTTGGCACCGGGTGGTCAATGTGCATCTTGTTGGTGAATCTCTTCATGCAAGCATCTTTGATCTACTTCATCGACGCAGTGAATCAAAGTGGAGGAGGGGAGTCCTTTGTGTGCTTGGATGTGGAGCTGTTGCTCATCGTCGGCCTGATGGTGTTCCTCTGCGCTGTCATGGCAGATATTCTGGAAACCTTCGAGATCGCCCAGTGGCTGTATTATCTCAAGACTGAGACCACCCACTGCTCCCTCACCCTGGTGACCCAAAACGGAAAAACGACGTACGACTCCGGCATGACAGCGACACACAAGCTGTTCAACCTTATTTTCATTCTCATCCCCAAGTTCGCCATTGCTGTGGCTCTCGCGGCCACTGGAAGCCAGTATGTTCTTCAATCAGGTGATTGTCACTAGTCGGAAGAGGAAGAATCTGACGAACGACTTCAGAGAGCGAGGAAGAAGTGCTCCTGGTAATGGTTGCGATGACTTTCATTGTCGGTGCGCGTATCCATTTCCGACTCCATTTCCAACACTCCTCACACGTGAGCGCTGCAGGCATTGATGAGCTCTTGTACACCTCATGCACACCTCCGGATTTCAAGTTGTTGCTGGAGAACTTGCCTCCCGTGTATCCCCCGAATCATGCCAAGCGCCAAATCTTCCTCACAGTCATCCGTCCAATCCTGACCGGGACAATCATTGCCCTGGCAGTTTCGTTGATTTACCAATCGGTGTGTCAACAGTAACGAGCGTTGTTTGACAAAACAGCGAAAACACTGACCAATGAAAACATCGACCTCAAACCTCAAACTGACGAGTTTTCAAGTGTATTTTTTTTTCAAAGACGAATATCACCCGCGGCCGGAGTGTTATAAGAACCAATTGTAACACAGCGGATCTAGTTGTAGATGTCGCCGTCGTCGCCGTAAATATCGGCGTCGGCAGGCGGAGCGCCTCCTGCGGGTGCTGGGGCACCGTCCGTGGGGAATCGGAAGTTGCCGGAGCCGAAGCCACGCTCCTGCTGCAGCTTCTGCCTGAACATCTCGTACCTGACAAGAGATGTGAGCGGGCATGGGCATAGCTTTAAAAGTTCAAGAGTTGCTGAGAAATTTTGGTTAAAATGTCGCTGAAACACAGGTGTCAACAACACGGACACACCTGTCCCGTTGTTATCGTGTCTGTGAGACAATTGGAGATCAATCACACAATTGGAGCAAATAAAAACACAAGGGAAAGCAACATACTTTCGGATGTCAGCATCAGACACTGAGCGGCGTGCAAACTTCATCGCCTCCTCGAAGTGAGCACGGGTGATCTCAGGAACGGCGTCCTCATCGAGTTCCTCACCATCATCCATGAGATCCGGGTTCTCCTCCCGCTCCTGGACCATTGAGTCAACCACTGAGGTCAAGTCTTGCATTCAAACGTAGTACACACCTTCATGCGGCGCAACCGCAATTCGATCGCTTCACGAATTGCAAGCTTGCAAGAGCGCTGGCAGATCTCAGTCAAATCGGCGCCACTGAACTTGTCGGTGTGACGCGCGAGGTAGCCAAGGTCGACGTCGGAGGCAAGGGGTGATTTGCGCAGGCAAGACTGGAAGATGTTGCATCGTGACTTCTCGTCGGGCAAGGGAATGTAGATCAACTGGTCCAGACGACCAGGACGCATTAGTGCAGGGTCAATGATGTCGGGTCTGTTGGTAGCACCAATCGTGAAGACGTTCTTCTTGGCGCCCATGCCGTCCATCTCTGTCAACATCTGATTCATGACGCGGTCGCCAGCGCCACCAGCGTCGCCACCACTGCCGCCACGGGCGCGAGCAATGGAATCCAGCTCGTCAAAGAAGAGGACACAAGGGGAGGCACCACGAGCCTTGTCGAAGACTTCGCGCACATTTGCCTCAGACTCGCCAAACCACATGGTGAGCAACTCTGGGCCCTTGATGGAAATGAAGTTGGACTGGCACTCGTTTGCAATGGCCTTGGCCAAAAGGGTCTTGCCGCATCCTGGGGGACCGAAGAAAAGCACACCGCGCGACGGCGCCATGCCGAATCGCTCGAACTCCTCTGGGTACATAACAGGGTACTGGACAGTCTCTTGCAGCTCGCGCTTGACCTCCTCCAAACCACCAATGTCGGCCCACGACACGTTCGGCACCTCCACCTTGGTCTCGCGAAGAGCGGAAGGGTTGGTAGTGCCCATGGCAGTGCGGAAGTGGTCGTTGGTGATCGCCAGAGCGTCCAAAATCTCGGCGTCGATGGTTTCATCCTCGAGATCGATGACATCCATCTTCTCACGAATGCACTGAAGAGCAGCCTCAGTGCAGAGAGCAGCCAGATCGGAGCCCACGAAGCCGTGCGTCTCCTTGGCCACTTGCTCCAGGTCAACATCGTCCGCAAGCTTCATGTTCTTCGTGTGGATGCGCAGAACCTCCATACGGCCGTTCTCATCAGGCACACCAATGTCGATCTCACGGTCGAAACGGCCGAAGCGCCGAAGAGCCGGGTCGATCGAATTTGGCCTGTTCGTCGCTGCCATCACAATAATTTGGCCACGGCCCTTCAGACCATCCATAAGCGTCAGAAGCTGCGACACAATACGGCGCTCAACCTCCCCTTGGACTTTGTCGCGCTTAGGCGCGATGGAGTCGATCTCGTCAATGAAAATAATGGCGGGAGAGTTCTTCTCGGCCTCCTCGAAAGCCTTTCGCAGGTTTGCCTCAGAATCACCTGCCATCTTCGACATAATCTCTGGACCGTTGATGTTGAAGAAGAAAGCCCCGGTCTCGTTGGCCACAGCGCGAGCCATGAGAGTCTTACCAGAACCAGGGGGACCGAACATCAGAACACCTGTGAATGGTCAGTAACATGCACACGTCAGCAATTCGATGTCCTCACCCTTGGGCGGCTTGATACCCAGGGTCTTGAAAAGCTGCGGGTGACGCAGGGGGAGCTCGACGATCTCACGCATTTGCGCAAGCTGCTTGCGGCAACCACCAATGTCATCGTAGCCCACCTCATCCAAACGTTCCTCATCTTCGCGCTTGATCGGCTCGCCCTCGCAGTGAATGACCGTCTCAGGGGCCACAATACAAAACGGTTCGGGGTCGGTTGCCACAACTTTGAACTCAACAGCACGCATTCCTCCGCGAGCAAGGAAAAGGTCCCCTAGAACAAATATGAGATTTCAGCAGTTTCTCACGCCAACTTTACCCTGGCGAAGAGGGCGGTAGGCCTCCTGGAAATAGGGCTTGAGGTAGGTGTCGAACAGGTTGCCAGTGATTCCCTCAATAGTGTCATCGATTGGCAGAACGTGGACTTTCTGCGACCGATGTCAGCGAGCGTCGGATGGGGAAATAAGTAAATCGCACCTTGCCATACTTAACATCGGGGCAAGCGTGGACAGCGACAATGTCGCCCAGGCGCACACGGAGATTCTTACGAACAACCTTGTTCATCCGGACCTTGCCCTCGTCAACACTGTCATCGCCCAGGACCACACAGACTGTGTCCTTGCGCTTCTTACCCTTGATCAAAACCCTGTGCTAATTTTTAAGTGGAAGTTGCGAGAGAACGCAGACATACGTGTCACCGCGAAACAGGCTCAGCTTGGTCATGGTCGCCATCGACAGCGAGACAACAGAGTTGTCGTCGGACGTGGCATCATCCACCACAAGGCGGTTAGGACTTTTCTTTTTCCTGGAAAACGAACGTCAGCGAGGCCGCGCACAGCAGCAAGACAAAGGGGCGAACGCACTCTGGCCCGGCTGCCATCGCGAACTGGAAGAGAGAGTTGGGAGGCCTTGGATAAGGACCCAAGGTGACACTGACCGCTCAATGACGTGTCCCCAAAACGGCGGATCGGAAAAACGCCCAAAGGGGGGTCCGAGGAGGCTCAAGCGGACAGCGGATCGATCTGGGGGATCAGACGACAGCTGGACCCCCCTAGGGGGTGGGTGCCCATGGGAGGAAATGAATGCGAGGCCACCGGTGCGCCTGGCTGGCCCTGCTGGCGCTCGCCTGGATCGTAGGGATTAGGGGGGATGATACGGACAAGTGCGCGTCAGCAGAAATGATGATCTCGCCGTTCGATGGGCAAACTGTGTTTGTTCCGTTGGATTCTGTTGAGAGAGACGGTTTTGCTACATTCTACGGTCGGCTTTATGCGAAGGATTTACAGCTCACGGACGTGGACTGCAAATGTCAAGGATTTCTTGATGGAGTTGCTTGGGGTGATTCTAGTCCTTGTTGGTATGCCTGGAGCATCCAAGTGGAGGAGGGCTGGCATGTTTTCTCCACCTATTTACAGACTATGGGCGAACCTGTGAAGCTGCAAACGACTGAGTTCCTTGTTGAAGCACGGCCGCCCCCCATCCCTCGCGCGATGGCTCACCGAAACGAGTTAGGAGAATATCTGAATGCTCACGGACTGACAGGTGACGGGGCCGAAGTGGGAGTCAAGCACGGGCATTTTTCAGCACAGGTCGGTCAAATTCAGACCAAAAGGACATCGGGCATCGCTCACTCACATGACGACAGATTTTGAGGACGTGGCGAGGAAACCTACTATATCTAATTGATCCCTGGGCTGAACAGCCTGCATACTGGGATCAAGGATCATCCAATCTTACTTTGACACAGCACGACGAAAGGTGCCTCACGATTGTTGATGAGCGCGACTGGCACTGACAATGAAACTCTCAGATACAATGCCACAAAGCACTTCCTCGAAGAGTTTCACGAACGAACCTTTTTTCTGAGAATGGTGTCTCTCCAGGCGACAACCCATGTTGTGAACGAGTCTTTAGACTTCGTGTACCTGGATGGAAACCATGAATACTCACAAGTGAAGGTGAGTAGCTTCATTTCACTGCTGTCAAATGAATGTGCGACATAATCATCTGTCCAGGCGGAACTTGATGCATGGTGGCCAAAACTTCGACCTTGGGGTCTGATGATGGGACATGATTATCTTGACGGGTATTACCAAGGGACGTTCGGTGTCAAGGCTGCTGTTGACGAATTTGCGTGGAGGAACGGACACCACGTGCAGGTATGGATGTGTGCGTGTGCGTGTGTCCATGTCTGTCTGTACACACACGTGTTTGTGGTTCTTGCGGCCAGGTTGCTACGGTTGTCTCATAAAGAATATCGAGTGATGGATGGAAGTAAGTTGACGGTCCACCTCAAACTTGGAAAGTTTGGCCAGCGTCGCGTGTTTTTTTTTTGCTGAGCCTCTTCACATCTTTGACCGCTATCTCAGGGACCTGTCTCCCACTCTCTGCCTTCCTCTCTCTGTGTCTCTCCCTCCTCTGTCTCTCTTCTCTCTTCTCTTATGCTCCTAGGCAGATCTACGGATCTGTGGCTGCTATGCAGTTCCTTTGAATAATCTCTCTCCCTCTCTCTCTCTCTCTCTCTCTCTCTCTCTCTCTCTCTCTCTCTCTCTCTCTCTCTCTCTCTCTCTCTCTCTCTCTCTCTCTCTCTCTCTCTCTCTCTCTCGCCCCCCCCCCCCCGCCATCGGCCTGCGTTCTCTCCCATCGGCTTGCGTGAAACCGCAGAAGAGAGAGGGAGCGGGGATCGAGGCAGAGGAAGAGGAGAACCAGTCCGCGCCTTTTGACTCCGCTTCCGACAGGTCACGTACCACGAGGAGGAGTACATGTTTCGCAGCTGGTACTTCCACAAGCAAGCAAGCACACACCCGGCCAGCCTTTGATCGCTGAGGTGACCTCTCCTTTTTTTTTGCTCCACGAACCAAGTTGTTCTGGAACTCAAGCGTTTGTCTCGCTACAGTCGCATCGCTGCGGCTCTCGAGAGCTCGTCTTGCCTGGTTTCATTGCTACGGTTCATGATTTCTGTCGAGAAATGGATTACTGGGGGGACTCCGAGGTTGACCATTCAACGGCCTGAACCCGAACTTTGCGTGCCTTGTTTTCATTCGTCTTTCAACGTGGACAGACACGTGTAACTTGTGAAACTGTGGCACCCGTTCAAAGTGGATTTAGACTTGCAGATTAGTGTCCTCCAACTTGGTACCTGTTGTCTCCAGCAGATATCGGGCCAGCTATCTGTCAGTTCTCCGCTGTCAGCCCTAGATCTGATTGGGCATCGTGTCCTCCAGCATCGCTGACGGGGGGCTCGCTGCGCACTGAACTGAACATTTATTTCATCCGCAATCATACCCAGGCATGAAATCGAATCCCGGCCCGACGAAACCTGTCCATGAGCCGGTACCCATCGGCAAGTGTGTCTGTCAGCTCCATGTCGGACCAAGCCCCATACTGAAACGGATGCACTGCGACATGATGCTCAAAGTAAACTTCGTCGACGAGCCCTCGGTTGCGAGAGTCGTCAATGAGTGCATCCATCAGCTCTCGCTCCAACGGGGCGGTGTCAAAATCCACTTTCACGACAACAAAATCATCAGGCTGGACTGATTGCCGCAAAACCCACCAAGGGTTTCTTGCGTCCTCAGTGAGGTCAATGAAGGTGGGGAAATACGTCACACGTGACCGGATGTGCGGCGGAACACTTGTGGCCACAGCATGCAAGTCTGCCTCCATGGCGTCCCAGGCGAAGATTCTCTGAAATTTAACGTCTCGTTGTTCATAGTGGTCAACGAACCACCGAAGACTGGAATTGTAGCTGTTGCCAGAGCCAACATCAAACAACATTGCAGTTCCTGAATGGAGACTTGAAAACAATGGATCCATCGCTGAGTCAAGTACGAGATGGTCTGTGCTCACAGTTGGCGAAGGAGAGTCTTCGCTGAGTCCAAACTTGGTGGCGAGCCAAGGCAACGCTTGCACTCGGAATTGAGCCTCAGACAGCGGATGCCGCATAAACCCCACAATGGGTTCAATGGCTCTTCTGACTTGGCTGGCACCAAGACCCGGACAATCAAGGCGGTAATTGAAGAAAGAAAAAACCTGGAGAGGATGTCGGTGCGACGTACTGACTTGCGTGGACTTACCGAGCTTCCAGGCAAATCAAGCGAGGTAGGATCTCTCCGAAATCGTTCAACACCTTTGATATATTCTAGGAGCAGTTCATGCGACTGCAACATCCTGCTGCATATATCCTCTTGGGACCATTGATCAACATTCAGGCTCCATTCTGCTTCCCACGGGCTCGGCTCATAAGAAAGAAATCTCAACGAGCAACCCTTCATTGTGCCCACAGTAGAATTTGGTTCAATGACCGATGATTGGTGTGATACCTGTTCAAGAGGCCGCTCTCGAGTTTTTGCAAGGTCAGTGACGAGATCGCCACTCGGGAGCTTTCCTACTTCCATCACCATCGCCTCAAGTGAAGCAACAATATCTGATAGTGAACGTTCTCGAGTAGCAACAGTCACAGCAGCACCTCTTGCCTCCCAGCTGCAAGCCAGTTGGATGAGCCACAATGCAAGCGTGGCGCTGGTCCGCGCCATTGCAATAATAAAACAAGTAGCGGGCCATCTGAGCTCAATCAGGGAAACTCAGGGAAAATTTGTGGCTGTGGAGCAGCCCACAAGTGATCTACTATTGGTAAATTGTAATGAAATCCCATATGTTTCTAACCAAAACCCATCGGTGTTTGTGGCGCTCAGGCAGGAAAACTCAGAGAGAGGATTCAAGCCATTCAGGAACCGCTGAGCGGCCACAGACCCCATGAGGGCCTGCCTGAAGGCATAAGAGAGAAGAGAAGAGAAGAGAGAGAGAAGAGAGAGAGAGAGAGAGAGAGAGAGAGAGAGAGAGAGGGAGAGAGAGAGAGAGAGAGGTGGTGTGTGTGTGTGTCCTACTCTGGTAGCGCGGGCAGGTCTCCCAGTGGGCTCACCGGCTCATCGGCCTGGCAGCATCTAGTCCAAGAGGGCGGAAGTTCGGTACACCCCAGACATCTGCAGGAGTCAGACCCATGGAGTTCAGGACTCTGTTTGACCTATCTGGCTGGGATAAAGGCTGAGCTAACCGCGGCTAGGGGGTTCGCGCAGTGCATCATCAACTCGCGCTGCCATATGCCCCAAAGGGAGGAGACAAAGGCCTTCAAGTTGTTAAACGCATTGCGGGCCTTCTGTGAACAGGGGATGGTAAGGAGGGTGTCTGTGATCGCTTGGGGGATGATTCCAAAGAGCCATCGGTTGGGGGTCCATTTTGCCAAGGCTGCATATTGCGACTCAATTTGCGAGTGCAGAGAGACTGTCACATCCGATACTGGGTTAGGGTGGATCATCGCGGTGGCTTTCAGGGCGTGAGCCATGGGCAGTGAGTCAAGGAACATGTCATCGTGGGAGGGTCGGGGGGGCGGCGGGGGTATCACTGCATCAATGTAGTGGGCTCATCGGTCTAGCAGCATCTAGTCCAAGAGGCCCGGGGCGGAAGTTTGGTACACCCAGACATCCGCAGGAGTCAGACCCATGGAGTTCTCAGTTCAGGACTCTACGTTTGACCTATCTGGCTGGGATAAAGGCTGAGAATCATGGCTAGGGGTTCGCGCAGTGCATCATCAACTCGCTGCCATAGGCCCCAAAGGAGGAGACAAGGGCCTTGTTAAACGCATTGCGGGCTTTTTGTGAACAGGGGATGGTATTACTAAGGAGGGTGTCTGTGATCGCTTGGGGGATGATTCCAAAGAGCCATCAGTTGGGGGTCCATTTTGTCAAGGCTGCATATTGCGGGTGCAGAGAGATTGTCACATCCGGTACTGGGTTCGGGCGGATATCACCGCAGTAGCTTTCAAGGCGTGAGCCATAGGCAGTGAGTCAAGGAACGTGTCATGTATATGTGGGAGGGTCCTGGGGGCGGCGGGGGTATCACTGCATCATTGATCTGGATGCCATCCACTCTGTCTTTGAGATACAACTAGATCGCCCACGTGAGTATATATCTCTGAGTGTGGTGTCCATCGCAGCTGCTCAGCCTGGGCTTTGCCACATCACTAGCGCGATGGAGAAGGGCTGTCCTGGCGTGAGCGATTGTTGATCCATTCCATCCCTCTGAGGGTGTGAAAGAGAACTGGTTCGGGAGTAGAGTGAACAGGACTGTCCGCGGGATTCCGCAACCAGAGAGAGAGAGATTTTAAATTATTTCAAGCATCCTGGAAACCGCGGAGCGGCCAACAATATATATTATAATAATCTCTCTCTCTCTCTCTCTCAACAACCACAAGGATTGGTCCAAGTGCAACACTGGCACCCACCCAGAAAAGAAAACAAGGACTTGGACAAGACAGCGGACTTCGGGAATCGAACCCAGGACCGGATCATGATGTGGCGGGCCGCTACCAACTAGGCCACACGTCCCCTGACTCCGGAGAGAGAGAGAGAGAGAGAGAGAGAGAGAGAGAGAGAGGATTCAGGAACTGCTGAGCAAGAGAGAGAGAGAGATTGTGTCGACTGTCGCACCGATTTGTTGTCCGACCCTGAGGAGGAGGTTTGAATTCTCTCTCTGACACAGAGTGAGGAGGAGGTTCGGTTGTTTCTCCTGTTTGCGACAAGAGTGAGGAGGAGGTTGTTTCGCTCGCTTTCTTTGATCGTACCAAAGTGAGGAGGAGCTTGTTTCTCCTGTCTCCGACGAGTGAGGAGGAGCTTGTTGGTCCTGTTGGAGTTGCCGATAAATATGCCGATAGCCTCCTGTTCCTAGGTATTTTAATGATCTCTCTCTCTCTCTCTAGCCTCTATCCCAGCCAGATAGGTCAAACAGAGTCCTGAACTCCATGGGTCTGACTCCTGCGGATGTCTGGGGTGTACCGAACTTCCGCCCTCTTGGACTAGATGCTGTGTGGACAGCTGCCAGACCGATGAGCCCACTAAGAGACCTGCCCGCGCTACCAGAGT
>QUTJ01031516.1:0-12409 GCA_003573635.1 Goniomonas avonlea | reverse complement strand
CCCGACTCTGCCGATTGGCGCTTAACGACTCGGGCATGGCGCGTTATCTTTGAATATAATACCAGCCAAAACCCGTAAAATCCGGCCAAACCTGTAGAACCGCCAAAGTCCGTCAGAGGTCAAGGTCAGTGAACGCCGAGAGAGTCAAGGTCAAGGACAGGTCAGTGGTCGGCCCGGTCAGACGTCAAAAGTCGGCCAGGCACGAGTTCATCAAGACCAACTTCTCTGGGGTGCAAAGATCCCCGCCATTCTTTTCATGCCAGCGCCACTTCTGCGGGACGTGAGGAGTGCAGTGGCAGTGGTGGACCGCACTGTCCCTCCCAATTCCTGCGGTGGTCCGTCACCCGGGGCGTCCCCTTCGTTCCTCCTCACCTCTCCTCTCCTCCTTCCCCTCTCCTCCTCCATACCCTTTCATCTCCCCCCTCCCCTCTCATCTCCCCTTTCCCCTCTCATCTCCCCCTCCCCTCTCATCTTCTGCCTCCCCCCCCCTCTCCTCTCCCCCTCTCTGACCTCCCCCCCCGAGCAAGAGCTGACTCCACCTGTCCCGCAGAGAGCTGGAAGCCGCGCGATTGATGAGATCTGCTACCTCATGGGAAGAGGAGCGAGAGCGCGGGGTCGAGCAGCTGCGGGCGCGCACTGCTTCATTCCAGAGTTTCCGTGAGGAATTGGTGAAGAGCGCACCTTCCGGGACTCGCAGGAGTCTTCCTGAAGTGAGTGAGAGCCCTTGGTGTCAACTGAATCAGTGGCGTACGCACCCCGGCGTGAGTGAGTGAGAGCCCTTGGTGTCTACTGAATCAGTGGCGTACGCACCCCGGACGTGAGTGTGTGAGAGCCCTTGGTGGCTACTGGATCAGTGGCGTACGCACCCCGGACCGTAGTGGTTCGTCAATGCGATACTTGACTGCCGTGACTGGTGTGACTCGGAACAGGGAGAGGGAGAAAGGGAGAGGGTGAGGGAGAGAGAGCGAGAGGGAGAGCGAGAGAGATATACTTGGCCTGCAGGACCTGAAGAAGTCCACTCTCTCCACTCTCAGCAAACAGAGGGAGGGAGGGAAAGGGACGGAGGGGGAAGAGTGCGAGAGGGAGGGAGAGGGGGGGGGGGGAGAGAGCACTCCTGGCTACTGACTCACTCACTGTACCTCCCTATGCACTTGCTCCCTGAATACCCACCACACACTCACATCTCAGCACTCCCAATCTCGCGTGCCATGTTACGCAGTGGCACAACAACTCAATAACACGGCTCTGAACAGTTGGTGGTGAGGAACACACGAGCACCACTTCTTGCATCAAAGGCATGCCAACTCTCACCGTCGTGGTCCTGCCGCCCAGCGCCCAAGCAGTGTGGGTACGTTCCTTGTTGAGCGTTGAGTTACACCTGCGTGTGTGGTGACGCACCTGGCTGTCTGTCCGCCGGTCTCGTCCGTGGATGCAGCTTTTTGTTTGGTGGTCTCACTGTGTCGAAATTGGCCGTCTGCATCGATGTGTCTCTGTCTGTTCTGACAATCTTGTTCAAGACGCGTTGTGCAGTCGTTCTGTCCGCCCTGTCTTCTTGTCACAGGTGCCCAAAAGATGACTCTTGCCTAACACGCTGCGCAGCTCTCTCCTCAAGTACGGCGAGCTATCCCCCTACGACCCCACAAACTCACCGCTCGATGTCAAACGCGTGTCCAAGCTCTGCCAATCCGCGTACGAACTCGACTGCACGTTCACAGGCAGGACCACTCGCGCCATCACCAAGGCCTATCGCCCGAAGTCCGTGAAGAAGACTGAAGAGCAGAGCCTCGATGACGAGATGCGCAACGCCACGGGCCAGCCTGTGAGCGCCAACGTCCCTGTCGAAGGCTGGGAGGTTGATGTGACACCGATGGATGTGCCTGACCCAGCTCTCGGGGCCAGCCCCCCTCGCATGCGGTGAGTGAGACACTCTTACGCCCCTCAAGACACACGACAGCTTGCGGCGCGCGCGAACGTGCGAGGCCTTTGCACAGGAACAACTCCATAGACGTGTCGAACGTGCGAGGCCCTTGCACAGGAACAACTCCATAGACGTGTCGAACGTGCGAGGCCCTTGCACAGGAACAACTCCATAGACGTGTCGAACGTGCGAGGCCCTTGCACAGGAACAACTCCTTAGACGTGTCCCCTACACACGCGCGCACACCGCACAGCAGAGCACATCTTCAGCACATGTGTATCTCACACACCGACAAGAAAACTCAGACGCAACGCAGACTCCAGGACTTGAAAGGAAGTCCGACAGATGCGCGAAAGAAAGAGCTCAGCTCATCAAGGCACGTCAAGAGTAGAGGCAGTGCCTCCGCGGGGAGTACAACAGGGAAGAATGGCAAGGGCGACAAGATGGGTGACAAGGTGGGTGACAAGGCAGGCGACAAGGCGGGTGACAAGGCGGCCGATATTGCGGCTGACAAGGCGGGTGACAAGGTGGTTGACAAGGCGGGTGACAAGGCGGCCGATATTGCGGCTGACAAGGCGGGTGACAAGGTGGTTGACAAGGCGGGTGACAAGGCGGCCGATATTGCGGCCGACAAGGGGGCAGGTGGCAAAGGGGATGACACGGGCCCCTTGTCACAAGGGGCAGTTCTGCGGCAAGCTGTGGACGGAGCTGTGTTCGATGGCGAGGTGGATGGGAGTGTTGTGGCTGGCAGTTTCGTTGGATCTGTGACGGGAGGAGAGAGCGTGACCAGTGACTGAGAGCTGCCTCTCTCCTGGTTTAGTTGCAATGTCTGTGACCAACGACAGGGTGTGTGGAAGCTCCTGAACGAGGACCGGACTGATTAGCTCCTTGCCGGTAACCCTCGTTAGTATCTGAGGTGGGTTAGTGGGTTGGTGAGCCTTACTCTCTGAGCCTTACACTCTCACGATGAAGTTGTCTGGGGTAGGCCGGAAACTGGAGTGTGCTCGGGGGCTCGTTAAGTCGTCCCCCTGATGTCGTTGTAGTGTATGTAATCATGTTATATGTGGCGAAAGAGAATGTTGGGAGAGTGCAACGCGCGATACTATGCGAAATCGAACAGTGCCAAGTGGTATCGAACAGTAATCCAGATACCGTGGGGTCAAAATCGAACAGGTATCCAAAACAGCGACATCCACGAGATGGCGAGTGACAATGTAGAGACTGGATCGATGGCGTCCATCTTAAGTGGTGGCCGTAAATTGAGCGATGAATAAAAATGTCACATCTTGTTCTTGCATCTCGAGTCGAACTTTCAAGTTGTGAAGACCTTTCTGTGAAGCCAGCAAATCCGAAGGCTTGAACACTTGGAAGCAAAGGTATTCATTGAAGTCAACCATGAAAATCGAGCCAGGCTCGAGTGTCCAACAGTCGAGAACTGTCGCTAGCGACGACTCGCGAGCGCGAAGCAAACGATCATGAGAGCATATGCACAGGAATAGCACGTACCCGCCTTGATGACCCCAGTGTTGGACTTGGGGAAAAGAGCAGTACATGGTATCTAGCGAGCGTACAGCATGCTCCGCCTTAAAGCACTATGGGATCCACAGTGGAACCGTTCGAACTCTGAATTCGATTCGTGAGCTACCTATCAGCTGTCAAGGAACCGCGGTCACGGCTTGCACTCGTTCAACACTTGAGTGTAAACCTGCGGAGACGTTAAACCGCGAGCTTCCGAATCGTACCAACAAGTAGAGTGCATTCATGGCAACAGCTTGGCCTAATCAGCGCATTGCATCACGAGGTCACCTCCAGCATCGAGTCTCGGAACGACGAGTCAAGTTCCGCCCGTGGGTGCTGAAAGAACTTGATGGCCATGCCCAACCAGCGCTCCGCGAGTTTGGGTCGCTGACGGCTGTGATGCCGCAAGCCCGCATCCCAACTACGACACCCAAAGAATCGAATGAACTTGCGAGAAAACGTGTCCGAGTTGGCCGAAGCTAGGCGCATGGCTTCTTCAAACCAAGCCACAGCCTCGTCTGCGTCTGGCTCGAGGTCGATGCTGGCTTTGAGCATGCGACAGGTTCTGATGTCAGCGAGTTAGGTCACAGATCCCCTCGTTTCCAACACACAAAAACTCACACTTTCAAACGCGCACAACTCACACACATTCCCATAGAATGTTCCTGTGTCTTATTTGTTATCTGGACCAGCCTGTCTAAACACACACACCCGAACCCTCTTGGCTCGCCTTCCCTCCCAATCCGGGAAGAGTGTGTCTCGAGGAGATCGATTATTCTCGCTCGCTCACTCACACACACACACACACAGCGCGCGCGCAGAGTAAACAACCGTTTCAGGTTGTCTTTGGTTGCTCCAATGGAGACGTCCTTCAACGAGGCAGCCAAGGTCGCTGCGACGGCAGCTTGTCGCACAGTTTCAGGGGTTCGGTACTGGATGCTGAGTGTCGTCATTCTGTCCAACTGGGCGAGCGATCAGACCTAGAGCCAAAAGTAACCTGAAAGATGTACCATTTTAGAGTTAGATGGGACATGATGCACCGCTTCCTGTCGTGTCTGTCAGCAACGAACGGGGGCGAGGGCCATGAGTTGAAACACACCTTGATGAGTTGGGTGAGGTCTGAGCCTTGAATTTGCGCCTTTATCATGAACTCGAGCTGGCACAGGTTCAGGATGATCGGGGGAAACTCTGATTGGGGGAAAAACTCGGGTGCCAACGCACCACGTAGACAAATGGCAGGGCAGGATCAACGGTGGGCGTCCCTTCTGGACCAACGTTGAGGCAGAGAGACTTGGTCTGAGAGACCAAAGGGACGAGAGACGCCAGTTTCGAACTGTCGGCGGAATCTGCATGTGTATCCTGGTGGAAACACGATTAAGATCGAGCATTCATTGTCATTGTGATCTCTCACAGCAAGATTAGGGTCACAGTCGCTGGTCATCCTTCATTAATTCATGAGATGAACTACGCAAGGTTCACTTTTGTCCATATGGCATCGCCCATTCTGATAAAGAACATGAACAAAAGTCAAACTTCGCACCAACATTGCCGTAATCGCAAGCACGCCATAATTCTTCTGTCCGACGAAGACCTCGGGCGCAGTGTTTCCTGCCTCCGTGCCGAGCATGGCCAAGTATCTAAAGGGGGAGTAAATTCTGGGACGCAAGGTGTGTTTCAACTCCTTGGTAAATTCTGGGACGCAAGCATGGCTCAAGCTACCAAGGGGTTTAACACTTACTGGAATGCAACCATGTTGAGCTTCCCACAAAGCAAAGTATCGCCGCGGCGTCCAGCCTCAATGCTGCGAAGATTCAGGTAATAGACCACACTCAAAGCTTGCACAAAAAGGAACGTACGCAATATTGCCAGCCCAGCCGGCAAAGAGCTGAAGATGATCTTGCACTTCGTCCCCAAACACGAGTTTTGTACCTTGCTGTTCGCACAGGACCATACCTTGACTGGAAAAAAAGAAGCATTATTTGCGATCGCCCAGCTGCGGTGTACATACTGGAGCATCTCGTACATCTTGATCGCAATGGAGCTGAGGTGAGGTCAGGGACAAGTGTGAACGCTACAAACTAATGAGGTTGGATACCTTCCGTCGTGTTCGCTGGCTTTCATCAATGTGATGATCGCATTCCGAAACACCATTCCTGCAGTTCGTATCAATCTGACAAAAATAGTTTGCATCGGCTGTGAGTACCTGCAAACCCAGGTTTGTTACGAGCTGCGGGATCTTGCAAGATTCGACTGTAACAATCCAGAGCAACTTCAATTTGATCGTTCTAGCCACAAGGTGAGCCATGTATTTCAGATAATCGGCAAGAAATTGTACCTGGACAGCTTGTTGAGCACAGATCTGTCCAGATGCGTGTCAGTGTACATTGGGAATTGTGCGAGAACCTACCGCCAATAACTCTGCGAGGGAGTGCTGGGTGTCATTCTTCGTTCCGCACAGTACCAAGTCCTCGACACACTGGAGAACTGCTCGCGCAGCGTTAGTATGACAACCAGAAATAACACTCAGAAGCGTACTCATTGATTTCTTGTCCACTCCGTCTGTCTTCAACATTACGACGAACTTCAAATACGAGTTGTAAGCGTTGACCTGCTCCAAGGCGACAGCACGGTCCACTTCCATTTTTGCAGTGTCGAGTTCACCCAACAGCATGGCGTTTCGAGCTATGTGCCTGCAAGTAGTTTCATGCAAGGGCAGCACAATACCGTGCATTGTGCACCTGTGCATCTGAGCCTGTAACGACGTATTGTCCTCCTGAACAAACTGTAACGATATCTATGATTGCGTATTACTCAACAAACCAGAGCTCTGCCAAAGAAAGCATGCCACCTTAAACCACTCCTGCACAACACATCAGTATGAAACTTTCAATTGTGGTCAGAACACCTGCGCGCGTCCGTAGGAGCCATCGTCAGAAAAGCGTTTCGCTTGTGTTGCAGTTGCGCTGAACAACATTTCGAGCGTTTTGGACCCAAATGGTTCTCCGGCTCTGACGGAATCGGACAAATTTTCCTGCGTTTGCACATGAGACCATCTTTCTCCTGTGGCCCGTGTGCTACCAACTCACAAGCAAGTCAGCCGCGCTGTCTAGGTCATTCAAAGTGAGGAGGGCGTCTAGCCACTGCGAGGTCTGTCAGGAACGCATTCTGTCCCCCCTGTRGGTACTTACAGCAGCTTGAATAGTTTCCCATTCGGTGCGACTAGGTTTGAAACGCTCTGCATGCACTAGTTGTCAGGAACGTGTTGATAAGAATCGAGACTCGCCGGAAAGTTCTGCCATGAGCAGCTTGACTGCTTCCGAACGACGGGCTTTGACAAGCATGCCAATCAGAGCCATGGCACTGCAAAAGCAAGTTAAAATCTGTTTGTGCCGATGGTATGGGCTTACACTCGAAGATCCACTTGCCCAGACTTGACCTGAATTTCAGCGAGCTCCTCAGCCTCTGTCCAGTTCTGTAGCTCGATCATGATCGCATGCTGAAGCAAGCACCCGCTGGAGGTCCAGGCTTTCTGTTTTTTGTCACAGACCAACCACATCGAGGGGGGACTACCTGCTGGGCAACCATCACAATATTCAGGGCTTGGCGTGGAGTCCCAAGCTTGAGGCAGACATTAGCCTGGAGTCGAAGAGCAGTACTCTGTTTGATCTTGTCGTGCCCTTGCAGCTCTGTTGCAAGAACTAGAGATGAAATATGTCAAATCCGTGGGACTCGTCCTCAGGTCACCCACCTGCCCACTGCAAGGTTTCGGACAAGAGCTGAGGTCGGTCGCTATCACCGGTGTCGGGAATCGCTTTGTACAGCTTCACAGCACAATTAAAAACTAGAGCGCCAATATGCTGCATCTGATGGACAGTCATACAAGATGAAGCAGCTTGACAAAAACTCACATCTGTTCGCATCTCGGGGCTCTCAGCCAAGATGTCTTTGGCCAGAGAAGCGCTGGCGAGGGCTTCATCATGCTTGGAGAGAGTAAATTTCTGTCAAATACCCAGTGTCAATCAGTGCCGTAGGGTGAGAAGTCTCTTACAATCTCGATCAGCTGGCAGAGCATTCTTAACCTGGCGGCTTGTACAGCTTCTCGTTGGGAAGCCGAGATGTCAGATCTTCGAACAATTCCTTCCACAATCTGAAGCAAGGTTCGGCAAAAACACGAAAACAAAAAGACAAAATGTACATGATGTGCCTCCAACAGAGTTGCTTCAGAACGACGAAAATTTCGGAACGTTTTGAAGTCTTGGGCTACCTGCAAGAACGCGCCTGCGAGATCGAGCAGGTCCGAGAGAGTGACACTTGAGTCCCCACTGTCCAAAGCTGCATCTTTCAAGGATTAAGTGATACAATTGTTTGAAACCAGACACAAGGAGGTTCCTACCGTAGCCGAAGATTCTCGTCGCAAGCAGCTTTGCATGCACCAAAGACTCAGTGTCATTTTGGGAGTTTTGTGCCCAGCAGAAGAGTTTTGAGCCGCATGTCCGAAGGGTCGAAATTTCGGCCATGGATAATCGTTCGGGTAGTGCGTCAAACCTCTCGCTTCGGGCTATCAGTGCCCAAGACAATGTTGCACAAAAATCTCGCACCGAGCTTGAACCAAAAACGAGTCTAACAGCACAGGGTCCCGCCCACTGGGGTTGAAAAGTCCATCACAAAGTTTAACCAGTTGTTGTGCTTGGGACGTGTCTGTTGACAAGAAGGTCGGCGAGCAGCGTTGCATCTCCTCTTCCAGCGGATCCATGAATCGCATCCCGAAACTCTTCCACCGAGCGTTCCCGCCAAATCGTTGCTGAAAACTGGTAGCGAGAATGTCTAGCTGTCTCGAAGCCGAATACAAAATGTCATCGAAGCTCGATAATGCTTTGATATAAGTTTGACGTGTTTTGTTGCAAGGTTCGTCGCTGCTGAAGAGCCAATGGCCAAGCGGTTGCTTGCCGGCGCCATCGTCGCCTGCGTGGCGACTCTGGCGGTTGCAATTGTGCTGATTTCTTTCCAGGATAACACAAATAATGATTCTTATGAGCTGGAATCATTCCCTCTTCCCAAGGCTCTCCAGGATGCCGAGGTGGAAGCCGATGCTGAGTCCAAAGCCAAGCACAAATTGCGGGAAGAGCGGGCTGCTCATGAGGCGTTGGCACAGTACCACAAGCTCCAAGAAAAGGCAAATATTGAGCTCTCACAGGAGAGCATCAGCGCAAAGAGCCTGGTGAACGGTGCCGCCCAAGAGCTGATGGCCGAAAAGGCCGCCCGGAGTGCGCGACCAGCCAAGTATAACGAGTTTGGGCAGAGGATCAAGCGGGTCAAGAAAATGCGTCCTGGTGATCGGTGGGCACAAGAGATGAAGGACGCCTCCGCTGCGGCTCTCGACATGATTAACAAGAGTGATCATGCTGAGTCCTCCAACGCCAAGCATTGGCAGAAATACGCGAAGAGTCAGCTCAACAAGGTCCACGCAGAGAACATGAAGCTGGCCCAGGATAAGAAATTGCAAGCGAAACAGATTAAGCAGCTTATCTTGTCAGGGAAGCTCAAACCCGAGGACGCAGTGAAGAAGGCTGACGCGCACAAAGCGCAATTGGCCGAGAAGGCTGCTGCCAAGGCTGCCACGGCTCTCCTGAAAAAGGAAAAGAAGACCGCCCTTGAGCTCAAAAAGAAGGAAGCCCGTGACAAGCGGATTAACAAGATCGCCAAGGCAGATATGCCTGCACTCGAGAAGCATCTCAAGAAGGAGGAGGACGCGGTGACTGCCCATGACTGGAAGGAGAAAGCCCACAAGGCCAAGGAAGAGGCCGCAGAGCGCAACAAACACTGGCTGAAGCTTGTTCGAGAGGCCCGTGCAAAGCAGAAGGCGGAGCACGCCGCTCGGCGGGCTGCTGCCGCGGCAGAGCAGGCCAAGATCAAGAAGTTGGAGAATGCGCAGGTCAGCCGTGCTCAGCAGCACATTGACAATCAGGTTCGTTTATTTCTTTGTTGTTCGCTGTTTTGAGATACCGGCTCATTCGTGTGTTCTTGGGTGGTTCATTGGGTTGTGAGAGCAAGGTCTTGAGTCTCCGGTTTCTCCGGTTGCCAGCGCCTTCTTCCTCACCCCAACACGCTCAGATTTCCGAGATTGTGTCGCCCGCGAGCCCTGCCCATCACAAGGCCAACGATGATGCCCAGCACCGGGTAAGCCTAGTCCCTGTTCCCCTTGTTTCCACCCCATAATTCCCGCATTCGTTATTGAAGCCTTGTCTTCGCTTCCTCGGTTTGTCTGTTTGACACGAGCACAGGCTGTTGCCGCTGCCAAGCTGAAGCTCATGGAGAAGAAAAATGGAGTCAAGGTTGGGCCTTAAAATTCCCAGCCACCTCCTGATAACCAATTCTAACGTGTTGTTGTGCCACTTTCCCAGAACGCGGTGCTCGCAAATACAAGATGATTCAAATCTCTCGTTGTCAGAGGCCTGGATCTTGAATCGACTCACTCCAAAGATGATTCAAACCTCTCGTAAAGGCCTCAGTCCTAGAATCGACTCACTCAGAATCCCGCTCAAGCTCTCCAGACTTCAAAAACCAAAAGTTAAATCTCCACTATTTTACTGTGTCCAGCTCACTTCATGAGCTCGAACTGCTGCTCGAACTGCTGCTCGAACTGCTGTCTTCCCCGGTCGGTTTGCTCTTTTCCATTGCTGCTTCTCGAACAGCGTCGTCGTACGACTGCGCAATTCATTGAGAAACCATCATCAACGTTGTGGGATGGACCATCACATGAGGGCATGTGGAAGGCCCAAAAAAACGACAAAATGGCATCGAGGAAACCACCTTAGGGCATGTGGAAGGGCGAAAAAAAGACAAAATGACATCAAGGAACCCACCTTCGGAAGTGAGACTGTCGAAGCCAGCTCCACAGTCCCAGCCTGGGCACTCGAGGCCTCTTTTGGGGGAAGCAAATTTTTCTGCCGATTAATAACTTGTTCGTTGATGACGTCTTGGACTGCCTGGTGGTACGACGCTGGAAGAGTGGAATTCGAGGATGCAAGCACCACATCTTCCGGTGCGTGAAAGCTCGACAAGGCAAGTGCGGCACAAACAGCGACAGCAACAAGTGTGACGAACAAAATCCGTCCTGATCGTGGTTTCCGCGGCATCCCTGCCGGTAAGGTCCCGTAAGACCTTGGAGGCTGGTCTCCAACCATCGCTCCAAGACAACCAAAGGCCAAACTCGCCAAGCGCCACTGGTACCTAGATAAGAGATAGAAATAAAGAAGACTTGCTAAGAAAATAATATTTCCGCATGGAAATGATAGATATCTATCCGATCGAAAGAGCGTTAGTGGATCGGCTGGTCGCTGATGGCAGCGGAAGACCCGACCTCTGTTCGTCAGAGTCCTGCTGTTTCGATTCTGTTGCTGCTACTGATCGCAGGGCCGGTCCAGGCAAACGTCCCCCTCTTGACACTCACTGCCAGCAATTTTTCAGCTTCCCTGTTTGATAAGCCACTCGTAGCGGTCCACTTTGTGGAGCATTGTTGCACGGTGTCAACCACGACACTCGAAACATCCGTTGGAGTGTGTCAGAGCAAGGGTGTGCAGCCAGCAGTGGTAGACGTGTTGAACAGTGGCCTGCCCTACGAAAAGTTTGGGATCTCCGCCGTCCCGGTGCTGAAAAGTTTTCGGTGTCTGTCCCTCCTCCCATCCGCCAGCGGCTGACGCCCCTTGGCAGATTCGGATTGCCAGCCGACACCTACACAGGCCCATGGAACAGCGACGCTATTGCCATGTGGATTGAGATTCAGCACCGGGGTCTCACGTCCACAGTTTCTGTTCCCAGTGCAGAACTGCTACAGTTTTACGAATGGGGAGGGCGACGTCCCGTCCTCGTTGGCTGTATTTCCAAACTCGCCGATGGTTTGGCAACGGCTGCATTTTTGTCTGCAGCTGCGGCTGTCCCGTCTGGATCACCAACCCAGGTCAGACTCACCGAATGCGCCGACATACTCGCACCAGTGGGCCTGGGAGCCAATAAAGGGCCGATACTGGTCTCCCTGCGGCCCAAATGGGAGAAAGAGCAATGGGTCCTCAAGATACATGCGCGAACAGAAATGCCGGTCAAGGTACTTGGGACTTAGATGGTTCCTGGTGCACATCTGACCAGCGCCGTCGACCAGGTTGGTGGACTCCCAGATCCCCCGAAGCTGGCGCGTTGGCTGCACCTGCACGCGCTGCCCTTGGCGGTATGTTTCTCACACGCATTGATCACTCACACTTTCAGCTACCACGCTGTCTGCGTGCACTTGTGAGTAAGAGAGAGAGAGGGCATAGGAGCGAGTGCGAATGTGAGTGCCTCACGAGAGGCGGAGAACGTAACGTGCTTGGAACATGCTTGTTACGTGCTTGAACGTAGGTCGAGAATCCACCGACACATTGGACGGGCTTGTAACTTGCTTGAACGTAGGTCGAGAACCCACCGACATACTTGACGGCCTTGTTACGTGCTCGACCCCATCTGACACCGAGGCAGCAATTCCTCACCCGGAGCAACGCGAGAGCGCTGGCCGCCCAGGGAAAGGCCTTTGCGCTGATATTTTACGACGGGTCTCTCCCGTCCGCGGACACCATGGCTCTAGGAACTCTCGAGGCCGCGGGGGCAGAGGTGGATGTTTCCAGCGAGCTGCTCCTGCTGGCTGCGGACGTGCGGGAATGGGCGGATATGCTAGACCGGTCCGTTGCGGTTAGAGCAACTCTACCGGTCGTTGTCATTGCCAAATTATGGCCAAATATGACTATGGCACTGCTGACAACCCCACCGGTTTGTCATATTTGCCTCCCAAATTGGCCCAAATTTGCCGAATTGCCATTTCTATTGTCATGTTTGGCAAGCCAAATGGCGATTCGGCAAATTTGACTATGGCGATGGCGAACCGGTAGAGTTGCTCTTAGATGTGGGAGGGAGGGCGGAGGATGGGGAGGGGATGAAGGGAGGGTG